>JAZHYW010042019.1:0-12368 GCA_037355805.1 Ixodes ricinus | reverse complement strand
TTCGTATATACAGCTTTATCTGGCGGCCGGTTTTCAATATATTAAGAAGATTAAAAAAAGTTAAAAATTTACTTTGTTAGCAAAATGTGAAAGACTCATTGTTCGCAAGCTAAATATTAGCACAAATAATCCCAAACTTCAGCTTTGGCAAGTTTAAGTTTGAGATTATTTGTGCTAATTTTCACGAGGATTTCAATGTAGAATAAATTATTTTGAAGTGCCAACATTACGCCGGAATAGACGATTTGCTAAATCCCCAAGCACCTCGGCCCATACTCGAGGAATCATGGGGACGGCGTTTCTTCAGCTGCCTAGTGATCGGAAATTTCGACCAACTCTTTGGTTACACAGTTTTGAGTGTAATTCAGAGTCACCCTGAACAAGTGTCGTATTGAACCCAAGTACCTGTCATATCACTTTTAACATTTTTCGCCAATGTCAGAACTGTGCATTCTGTTCAACCTTCAACCTGAATGAGCTGCAGACATATCTCTTACATTATTATCATTCTCTTACGGCTTCAAAGACGCTGATATTAAGTTAGAAACGCTAAAAATGCTAGAAACAGCTCCGCTGAATCCGAGCTTAATCCCGGTTTTGGTTGTTGTGTTTTCTTGGCTTTTAAGTAATTCCTGCTAAAACAACAGTCACGAGAATGATATCTTGTAAGAGATTTCGGCGCCTCAGCCTGGTTGAAGGTTGAACAGAATGCACAGTATCATAAACACTGCCATTGACGAGAAATTTTAAAAGTGATATGGCAGGTTCTTGAGCCCTTTGGGACGCTTGTTTAGGGTGACTACGAATTACACTCCAAACTGTGTAACCATGGAATTGGTCAAAACTAGCGATCACTAGGGAGCTGGATCACCGTTCCTATAATTCCTCGAGTGCGGGCAGGGGCACTTGGGAGAATTGTAGACAATAAAAAGATATAAAGTGCTGATTTCAGGCTTGTGTCCTTTTGATATGCCTGGCCAGATCTCGAATTTCCTTACTTCGCCAGATCTGGGATTCCCATATCTGGCCAGGGATATCAGGCTATATCTGGCATTATGAGGCTATATCTGGCAGATATACCATATCAGGTTATATGTAGCCAATTTTTTATATGGCCATATCTGAAATCTTTGCATCTGGCCAGATATGATATTTTTGTAAGGGATAGCCGAACTTTGCTACATTATCCGGATAAAAGTGCAAAATTCGTGGACGAATATCGCTGTACACAAGCTGGTTACGCGAATTCTACAAAATTGAACTGTCTTGGCATATGACTGCCTCAAAGTTCGTCATTTAAACATATATTATAATTACAGTAATTAAAAAGTTAATTAACAGATTTTAGTTAATTAATCTGATAATAGTGATGGTTATATTACCCTCTAATGTCCGCCGAGCCATATGAACACGCTGTGAAAACCGCATTCATAAAACTTTCCCCCCTTTATATAAAAATTTGGTGCAGTTTAAAAAACACCCTGTATATATATATATATATATATATATATATATATATATATATATATATATATATATATATATATATATAATATTGTATTTTATCAGTACTGACACACTCCATCCTCCGTTTTCGGGCTGCCGATTGGAGAGTTATAATATTTGTACCATTTGTTCACAGTAATCATTCATTTAATTTATTTTGCAACCAAAAACCTCTGAAGTTTCAACAATACTGCGATAATTTGAGCGGCTGCCGACTTTCGGCTGCCCTTGAAAGGCCACTAGAGTCTTTGTTTTCAGATATCCCTGCCGTGCACATTAGTACTTCTATTCATCATTAGACAAATAGGCTGTGAACCGTTTTGAACCGGTTAGCGTTATATTTTCTTCATTTCAGTTCCAAGATGGTGGTTAAAGTTTCGGCTCGGCTAAGAATAACGCTTCGGTTACTTTTTTCGATTCGCTTGGGCTTTCGGTTCGACGGTACGTGCATCGGCACCCTCTGCAAGGAAACAACCTGTATAAAAATTCACGTTTCGAAATGCCATCTTACTTGAACTGTGAAGGTTTTCATGTGCATTTCCTTTAATCTTTTATTGAGCGCACAATTCCGGACTTGTTCCCTTCCGACAGTGCAATAAAGTGCCCTGCAAAAGAAAGAAAAACCTGCCATTTGACCTCCTTTAAGGTGTGGAAAGTGTCAATGTTCTAATAATTTACTTGAACATAGTCTTTTGCCTTCCTATTTCTCGCGGCAGTCATGTATAAGTACGCATATATATATATGGGTGGTTTCATCTCAAATCGTGAAGGCAAAAAGGGTCGAATATTTAATTCCGCTGAAAAAAATATATGTTATGGCGTCGTCTCTAAAAACGCAGTCGCCACAAACCGCACGTCCGTCGGACTTTTTGTTCTCGACTTACGATTTTTAAAAGAGGCCACGGCGGAAAGCAGTGTTTTTCACATCCGTCGTGGGTCGGATGTTTCGCTCGATCTCCCGTCGTGGATTTTTCAGTCCATAATATATTAACTTTTTCAAGCACTCTGTGGGCACAGGTAAAAGGCTCTAGTACCATGAAATAATTTTACGCGTTTTGCTTTTTTCTGTAAAAATGTCAAATACGCCCCCTCGGTCAATTGTTGACGAACTTTGACAATTAAATACTGGCGATCAACTTGGGTTACATCAATATTTTTTATGTCTATGGAGAGCCCAAAACACGTTCTTTATAGATATTATAAAATGATTTAGCTGTATTAAATAGCCTTTTCGGGACGTTTACGTTAATGTTATGCGAAAACCAAAAAGTTCAAATTTTAAGATCGATTTTCTAAAAAAAAACAATTTTTATTTTTATTATTTTTTGTTAAAATGTAGATACGATAGTTATCTACTCAAAAAGCAAGTCGAGAAAGTGTATATTTTGTTTGTATGTTCTATATTTAAGCCTCAATATCGGAAAAAGACGTCTTCGTTTTGCAAGACCTAAGTCAGACAAAAAAAAACCGTGCGCTTCTATGAATTGTAAAAACGTTTTCTTGAATTTTTGTCTGCGTTTTGTAATCAATTATAAACGCATTTTGTGGTATTGAATAGTTATTTATGTTTTGAAAAGAGCGGGAAACCACGAGAAACATATCTAATCAAATGAGCAGGCCTAGTAGACCCTCAATATCGAAGAGGCAGAGACGTTTTTTTATCGATTGATAAAACTTTCACTGTAAACTAGCATGACTAGCTATTAGCTGTCATATTACTAAGACATGAAAAGTCACCACGTCATTGATCTATTATATACAATTCTTTCCGAAACCAAACGCTAGGGTTTGTTCACCGCACATCGCACAGATCACCAGGGAATATCCTTTCACTTCCGTAATACACAAAAGTGATGACACAGAAACGATCCGAAACACACGGAGAGATTGTAACGGAGAAGGGTAGGGAATAAAAATAAATAAATAAGAATAAAATACCCAACTCCGATCTTAACGAAAATTGCGGTAAAAACATAAAAGATTTAGGTTCGAGCCGTGGCAAGGCGATAGGTTCACGCCTGGTCAGACAAAGAAGTCAACGACACGTAAAGCATAAAAAAAAGTTAATTAAGACAGAAAAACTCAGCCGCACACGGCAAGAACAAAAACCAACTCCTCCGGGCATTCCCTAAACGGGACACAACCAAATGCGTGCGAACACGCTCTCTACAGCACCATCAGGCCGCTACGCCATGAAGAAATAAACCCAACAAGTAAACAATGCTAACAAACAGTTAGTAACGAAACATAAAAAAAGTTCAGCAGAACCGCACCCGAGAAACAAAGTTCAGCGGGGCGAAGAAACACACACGAAATAAAATTAAAAGAAAAGTCTTAACTGACCGACGCCGAGTCCAGTCCCATGACACTGAAGCCTGGCAAGGATGATGGCGTCCAGATGATGCTCGAATCTATTCTTCACTCTGTTGCGCACATCCGTAGTGGCTGTGCGGAACAAAGTGAAGAATAGTTTCGAGCAGCGGTGCGCGAGAAGGTAACCGAGACGTAACATGCCTCGAGCTTCATATCGGGAGAGGAGCTTTCGAGGTAGTTACTGCATGCAGTTACTCAAACGGTTTCTTTAACCCTTTCTTTAAAAAAAAAAAAAAACACGTCAGCCGGCGCTAACTTTTCTATCTCGGGAGAACACCACTCTTCACAAACGGTTATAGTTGCCAAGGAGGCTGACTTCGACCCAACTAGTCTCCGGGCAGAATAGACACAAGTATATTTACCAACACGCTCGTTTTTGATGCTAGTCTCCGGGCTTTGCTGTTTCCAAAAGAGATAACCCTTCGGTGCTATCGGATTTCCGCGGAGGGAGATAGAGTACATAAAACTGAAAGAATAAAACACGGAGGACAAGCACAGGACAACCACTTTGCAGAGCACGGCCATTTCTAGGATAGGGCGTTCGAAGCTTGGGCAAATACGCGGTATCGTTTCACGCCTGCACGGATGGCTGGTTTCAAAATTCTCCCACATCCCTAACGAAAGCGGCCCATCTTCGTGTGCGTGCGCGATTTTCGTCCCGCGCCGCCGGTTTTAGCTCGCACGCGGCGTTGTTTTGGCAGGCAGAACTGTTGTTGACCGTCGATATTGTAAGGCCATGGTGTTCTCATCCTCCCGGGCAACAGTTACTTTGCTTTCCCTTCTGCAATACTCTGACTGACTGACTACTCCTGGGTGGCCGTCACTGTTCGCCGCGTCAACGACACATTCGTACCATTTCACTCCTCGTGACACAGGGTGCGCTGCTCGCTTTACTGTCACGGGCCGTCCTATCTAACACAACGAGCGCGAAAGGTCGTGGTCATCTGCTGGTTCCGAAAGGGCGGGACGTTCATATAGGCCAATGAAGGCCCCGAATCAATAGGACGTCTGCCGATTTCTATACATTAAAATTTACGACGCCTGCTGGTCTGTTAAGAAGTGTTGCTTTCTCTTTTGAACTGCTCCAATGTAGCTTGCCGCCTATAATAAAATTTAAATGATCAATAAATATAACAGGGTGGAACTACTGTATTTCATTTTTATGCTGGGTGCGTTGAAAAAAGTCAAAAATATTTCCAAGTTTGTGAAGACACGCAATTCGCAAGTCCGTTTCAAGCCGTAAAAACACGCTTTTGTACGATATTGATGCTTAAATATAAAACATACAAACAAAATATACACTTTCTCGACTTGCTTTTCGAGTAGACAACTATCATATCTACATTTTAACAAAAAATAAAAAAATAAAAAATGTTGTTTTTTTAGAAAATCGATCTTAAAATTGGTACTTTTTGGTTTTCGCATAACATTAACGTAAACGTCCCGCAAAGGCTATTTGATACAGGTTAATCATTTTATAATATCTATAAAGAGCGTGTTTTGGGCTCTCCAGAGACATAAAAAATATTGATGTAACCCAAGTAGATCGCCAGTATTTAATTGTCAAAGTTCGTCAACAATTGACCGAGGGGGCGTTTTTGACATTTTTACAGAAAAAAAGCAAAACGCCTAAATATTATTTCATGGTATTAGAGCCTTCTACCTGTGCCCACAGAGTGCTTGAAAAAAGTTAATATAATGTGGACTGAAAATCCACGACGGGAGATCGAGCGAAACATCCGACCCACGACGGATGTGAAAAACACTGCTTTCCGCCGCGGCCTCTTTTAAAATTCGTAAGTCGAGAACCAAAAATCCGACGGACTTGCCGTTTGTGGCTACTGCGTTTTTAGAGACGACGCCATAACATATATTTTTTTCAGCGAAATTGAAAATTCGACCTTTTTTGCCTGCACGATTTGAGATGAAACCACCCATATATATGTGTATATATATATATATAGAGAGAGAGAGAGAGAGATATATATATATAGGTGCATTACACAACCTCGAAATCTTCGACTTGATCTTCCTTCGTCACTTGTCGCTCTTTGGCAGCTGCGATCATTTTCCTGACGTCATTGTGTACGGAACGCCTTTCTGAGTCGTCGAGCAGAGGCAGGCTTTTTAGTTTTGTGGTGCACACAGCGACATTGTGCAAGCTGTGCAGTTTCAGTCTTTCTTTTTTTGAAAGGAGCAGAGAGCACGTATCATTAAGCTCCTGCAGAAGCTCAGAATCGTTACTTTCTCTCTCTAGGTGCTTCAGAAGTTACGTTCGCCACACGACCACAAAATAGAGGGTCTGACTACATCATCACTCCAGGGCATTACACCCTCTCTCGAAGGGCCCAAGAAAGTTTACAAGACACTGCAAAGTAACTTACTCTATTCCATACCGCGGCTTATTTCGCCTTTCTCTGTCAGAACTGCAACAATTTGGACCAATTGTTGAAAAATAGATGAGAACATCACTAGCTTGCTGTTCCACCTAGTCTCGATGTCTCCTTAGAGCGATAACGCTTATCGGCACTGCAGGTCAGGTCGCGTGAAGAATGTAACCAAGGATCGACAGGCTTGGAGAAAATCTAAAAGAGCCATGGCATCATCCCGTTGGTCAGAAAGCATTGTCGGCTCAAGAACAGTTTTGAGAATGTGGCACAATTTAGGAACTCAGTGGCGGGATAACATTTGTGCCTCCTGTCAGTAACAAGTACAAAGTTCGTGAGACAGTCTTGAAGGTAAAACCTCTGCAGCGCCTGGAGTACTGCAGATCGAATGTTTTCACGTTTCTACTTTCTCTCTTTGCCGACTTCTATAGAGCGAAACATGAGCTCCACCCACTTGAAGTGTTTCATGTTGTGCAGTGTTATACCGAGGTAACAATTGTTTCGCTAATTACTCGTTCAGAAATCAAAGATTTCGTTGCGCCTTGCAACTCTAGGATGGAACGTATTTCCGTTTTCACAAACATTTTTGTTTCATCGCCGATATCTGCCGTATACCGAGACACCATAGTCGTGTGTGGCAGCAGTATGTCCGCGTCGAACCTTACCACACTGAGCTCCAATGTTACGGAAACACTGTGCCAGCGTCTTCAAATGTCGTCAGGCAATTCCTTCAAACTGTCTTACATCCCTCGCAATAAACTCCACGGCGCCCTTGACCACAAGCTTCTTCATTGCGCTTGTCCCAGAGGAAAAAGGCTTCGGTTTCTCAAGGTATCCCCAAAGGGCTGGATTTGCCGTTCGACATTTCAGCTCCAACAGGTTAGATTTGCCTTTCTTGTGACTCGAATACTGAACACCTTATTGTGAGTGTTGCCATAGCCTCCTCTATACGGAGAAAGCCTGGCACATCGACGGCGGAGCCAAAGGGCGCGCGGCCGCAGAAAAAAAGGAGAGGAGGAGCGCGCGAAGCGGTGACCAATATGGTAGCGCAGAGCAGAAAGGGCAGAGATAGACTGCGAGCGCTTGGGTCATGAGCGGCCGCTCCCCGAACCACGTTTGTTTTTGTGTTTTCGTCACCGTCGTTTTCGTACTCCGGGAGAAACGGCTGCGGCGACGGCGGCGATTCGAAAGGGCGCTGGCAACAATGCACGATGCCGGCGGCGTCGGCAGAGTTGTCGGTGTGCCAGCAGACTCCGCCGTCGTCGGACCATCGTGTCGTGCCGCGGAAGAACCAAACAGTTTTGACTGAGTAGTTTCGACGCCCAGGTGCCGAGGACCGTCATTTCAGTGGGAGTGTTCGATTAGCCATATTTTGAACGTCGCGTGTATGAGCTTCAACTGGACTACAGGAGCAACAATGTAAACAGTTCGTAAACTTGTAGTAAAAATGTTTCTTGTGGACGCTGCTACCGCTCGAGCCTCCGTTGAGTAAGCGACGAAGACTGATAAGGTATGCTAATTACAAAAGTGAACACGTAAATGACAGGTGCAGACATCTACACTGTGGGCATGTCTGTCCGTGTCCTTCACGTTTTATTTTTTCGTCCTTAGCACTAAAACTCGTGTTGCTCTCGTTTCTCACGGAAGCTACAGTTGCGTATCATATTACTTGATTTCACCTCATGTGCGAGCGAAACCAAAGCTAGAAGCACGAGCCCAGCGCTTTTTGCGTTACTGCATCGCACGCACGCTCGAGCAAAGCAGCAATGCACAAAGCGTCGATCTTGCGCTTCTATATTCGTTTAGTCCTATGTGGGAGCGAAGGCGAAGCTTATAATCATAAGAGGATAGCCCGAGGAAAAGCATTAACTGGATAAGCGCGCGTCCAGAAGCAGCGAACGTATGAGTGCTCGGCTCGCACGCCTAGCACTGCCTTAGCGTGAAACGTAAGTATATTTCCCATGGATCGCCGAACGCCCACAGCACCAGATACCGACCTTTCCGGGGCAGTTCGTCGCACAACCTCCAACGCAAACGAAACCGACGACCGGGACCGCTGCGGAGATGCGGACGCAGGGACGGCGAATGGGAAGGATTGACGTTGACTTTCTCTTCTCCGCGACTCTGAAAAAAAAAGAGAAAAAAAAAAAGACTGTTTCTTCGTTTGGCCACTCGCTCTTGTGTGGCGCTAGCAGTCTAGCTTCCCTCCGCTCCCGATTCCCCGCCCCTCCTCTCCTACTTTCGGCGGCCACTTTTTTTCGCGACGTGCCAGGCTTTCTCCGTATGGAGGAGGCTATGGTGTTGCATGCAATAAATCCCTTGATAACTTCGTCTTCGTCAAAGATTTCTCTAAATCGTTTCCCTATCTAGAACTTGCCCGTCTACCGCGTCAGCATGAACTCACCGCTTCAACATTTCCGGCTGATGACGGCGTCGTCTATGTCGATGTTCTTTCTAACCACCGAAGGTTATCATTACATTCAGACTCGCCAAATCAGCGGAAGTCACGCTGACCGCTTTCTTAACCGCCGCACTGGGAATCCGGAAACTTTCCCTCGTGTTCCCTTTACTCTCCACTAAAGTCTGAACACCTGGGAAAGGAGGTCATATAAAAAACCTATTTGGAAAGAGGAGCAAAGCAGTGTTAGCATGGCAGAAGCCTTTCTTTCTCCGTCTTTCCCCCTTCGTAAGATGCAAAATGCACAAGTACAAAGAACACTTTTTTTCCCGATTTGCTCGGGGCAGTAACTGAGGCAGCACGCCGTGGTCACCGGCATTGCTTGCGCCATGGCGCCGTCGCTGGACGAATATGGACTACCAGACTTTCTTGGCTAGAACTCAAAGCGTGCAAAAAAGTAACACAGGGCAGTTTACGGGCGGCACCTGTGCGCTGTTTGTTCCGAAACCTTGCAAACACGCGCTGCCAGAGGGTCGCACACGATGTCGAGGAGCTCAGTTCTTCTGTTTTTCGTATCAGGACCACACTACTCTTGGTGGAGATGTCGTGGTTTGATCTACTTTACTGTGACTTGTACGTTTGATGTTTTCTTTGCCCGAGGAAAGTTTTCCACTTTTCCCCGCCAGAGTAGAAGCTTTCCCGGGACAATTGATGCCCTGTATTTTTGCTTTTATAGCGTTAGCTACACTGGCCGAGGTTGAGCAGTTTCGCGTGGCTCTCATAATGAGCCATGCTCATTATGATGGCCACGCGCGACGCGCTGCCACGCGCCACGCGCGAGCCACGCGCGGCGGCGGTGCCTCTTCCGCCGCCGCCGCGCGCTTTGCATAATGAGCACGGCTCGCATAATGAGCACGGCTCATTATGAGAGCCACGCGAAGCCGCCGCCGCGCGCTCCGCCGCCGCCGCGATCGCCTCGCCCGCCTCGCCGGTCTGCGCATTCCAGAGGAGTGACATCATAGCCGCGGCAGACGCGCTGGCGCCGCCGCGTGCCCAGCTGTGCGCCTCCGTTGCGCAGTAGCCAAGTCTGACGCTGCACTGGAGCCGCTTGATAGCGACTCTCATTTTGTGCGCCATAAGCTCACGCTACGTATATCCTGGCATAGCCGAGCTAAGCCACCGCAATTTTTTTCAATGGATAGTGTTTTTGCCGATACAGAGCGCACTAACTAAAGCATTCTTTTGTGAGAATCAGATATTTCTTAGGATCCCTATCGTTTCTTCGAAAGGTGTTTTGTGGAAACACGTTTCGTGGATAATTTTCAAGGACACCTACAAATGGACACACGGTTCGTCGACGCTGTACGTCTTGAAGCTTGTACGTCGGAACCTCGCTTTGTGGTCAGACGCCCCTGCGACGTTTCGTGGACAAAGTATTTGTTCACTAAGCCGCTAAAAGCTACCGCGTGATTCACTAAGGCGTGCTTAACCGTACCATGCCCCCATCCCCTCCCCTCCTCCCCTCCCGTAACCCAGGAGAGACGCAAAACTGAAACTTCGCAGGCTTAAAAAAAAGAAAACACGAACGTGGAAGCCTTTTGATCAAATGAACTGTCGATCAAACGTCATATGTCGACGAAACGGTCTGCAGAAGAAACGTCAGTCGGCGAATCGCATGCCACCGGGCAAAATATTTAGATCCGGATCCGCGGATATCCGTATCCTCAGCTCAAGCCATCCGCATCCGATCCAGAGTTGTCGAAATCTGACTGATTTATATCGGAGTCCGCCAGTATACTGCGGATATCCGCGGACGACCCGAGGATTGTCCGCGGATATGCAGGGCTCCTGCCATTTCTATGGGGCCTGAAGAGCGTGATGGGATCCAAGTCCTCGCAGGACACTGACGCAGCCTTGTGTCCAATCATATGCTCAGAGTACGTTCACAAAAACGGCGGACGTGGGTGATTGGCGCAGCAGCTACTAGATGCCGCGCACACCTTAAGAAAAAAGTTCATATTAAGGGCGGCAAAAAACGATGTCGGAAGAACAGTTTACCGAACGTGTATGTTGTTCCTTTGATTGTGATGTTAAATGCCAAAATTAACTTTTGATCGCTGACTAGAACCTTAGTACAAAGGCATCCTGTCATCGGTATTTTTAAGCTCTTAATACCTTATTGAATTAACAACTTTTACTCGATAGTTATACTGTATTAAGTCTTAAAAGATAAAATGGTGACATCAGTGCGTTATCATGTAATATACGGACAGAAAAGCTGTGGTAAAATTTGTATGTCCTCGTTGATGATAACTTTTACAAAATCTCGGAGCAAAAAATATTCTTGTCGTCTTTGGATTGATGCGAAGCCTAATATTGCGAAAATCAAATTCAATGCGGACGTGTCTTATCCACAAAAGGAAGGTAGTATATATAAACAAATACGGCTGGCTTAGGATGGTACGATTATAATACCCTACTGAAAAAAATTATATGAATTTATTTCTGATATGTTTATTGGACAACGTTTTCATATCAGAACTTATTATTTCATATCAGTTTCATATGCCGCATATCAGTTCCACTAGGCTAGGTGGCGCTAGGTACCACCACATTCATGCGCTACAAAAATATTTTTATTTACTCACGTTACCATCTAGACACATTACGCATACCACTAGCATCAGCTGAATATATACATTGAGCGCATACACATACACGGCACAACAAACATGAATACAACAGCACACCCAATAACTACTTCTGAGCTCTGCATTTCCGCCTTTTATACAGGTCGTTTTGTAAGTACGGAGTTTTTCGGTGACCATCTAAGCAATAAATAATATTCTCAGCATGTTGGATTTTTTTCAGTGATGTAATGCCTCTGAGAGTATTTTGAACGGCTCAGGGGATGAATCTCTTAACAAAAAAGTAAACGCTCATGCTGTAATTGTTTGAAAGCCAGTAAATCAAGCCGCTCCACTGCGGCAAGTCGTATACTGAAAAACATTATATGAAATTATTTCTGATATGTTTATTGGACACATTCATATCAGTTGGCATATGTTGCATATCAGTTCTTATATGCCACATATCAGTTTTTGGTTATTTCATATCAGTTTCATATATCGCATATCCGTTTTTGGGTATTTCATATCAGTTTCATATGTCGCATATCAGTTTTAGAGCGCAGCTCTTAGGCGCCCGTTTCCGGCTTGAGCGGCGTCGCCGTCGCCGTCGGCGTCGCCGTCGGCGTAACCGCCCGAGGTCACGTGACCCCCAGGTCACGTGACCCCCCAGGTCACGTGACCCCCGAGGTCACGTGACCCCCGAGTTCACGTGACCCCCAGGTCACGTGGTCCCCAGGTCACGTGGTCCCCAGGTCACGTGGTCCCCCGAGGTCACGTGACCCCCAGGTCACGTGGTCCCCGAGGTCACGTGATGATGGCGATGACGATGCGGATGCCGATGACGTCATCAGTGACGTGACCCCCCAGGTCACGTGACCCCCTGGTCACGTGACCCCCGAGGTCACGTGATGACGATGACGATGCGGATGCCGATGATGTCATCAGTGACGTCACTGATGATGTCATCGGCATCCGCATCGTCATCGTCATCATCCCTGATGACGTCATCAGTGACGTCACTGATGACGTCATCGGCATCCGCATCGTCATCGTCATCATCATTGATGACGTCAT
>JAZHYW010042018.1:0-33800 GCA_037355805.1 Ixodes ricinus | reverse complement strand
AATAAAAAACTAAAAAATGAATTGCGGTACCGAAGCATGCGCCAGGAAGTTCGCGTAATAAAGCATACTCTGGAGATTTTGTTTTTGCCTTCATTAAGTGGTGCTTGAATGTCGGGAATACTAAAAGAACAAATAACAAAACGACTTTATTTAGAATAGCCTTTTAGTTTCGGCAAAGACATATGCAATATGAAGGTCCTATATGCTCGATACGTTTTCTAGTTTAGGCCAAATTTTCTAGTTATGCAAATGTTGAGAAAAGCACCAGGAAGAATATATTGTAAGTAATTCTCAAAGCTATTGAAGGACTGCAACAGTGATAAGATTTAATTTTTAGCTTGATACATGTAAACTAACATGAAGACCACCATGTTGATTGTTAGCAATAGATTGCATGCCGCTAGAGTGAAAAGGGTAGGAATATATGAGCAAATGTATACTGTTAATTGAATAAATTATGCTTGCCACTGATAGCGTTTAGCTTCATAAGTCAAGACGAGCGCCAATCAGACATTTAAGTGATGCATTATTGTCGAAAGAGTAAGTGAACAGGCGAGCTGGTTTATCCTAAACATACATAAAAAACAAAGACGGTGAACAAGGAAGAAGTCCAACAAAAAAAACGTCTCGAAATGCAGCTAATTAACTTTATTGAATCAATCGGTTTTATACAACCTCTCACACACACGTCTCCCAAAATTTGCACACATGATTTGACCTTGCGCTACGGTACAACGCGTCGTGATCTCAATTAAAAACAAAACAAAAACGTCATGTCACACGCAACACAATACACGCGTCTCCCGGAATAGGCACGCGTCGATGTTACCTTCAACCGCGTAGAGAACAACTATCGTTCAAAAGCAATGGTACAGGCGACACTTCAAAACAAAGGAACCACCCCAAATCGCACCCTTTTGTATCCTTTTACTGGTCCCACACCGACCCGCCAGATAAGAGCTTAGCCAAAACAAAAGAAAAAATGAAAGCCGTTTACAACTCCCTGTAACGCCAAAATGGAGCGCAGATCTTGAAAAGGAAGAGGGGAAAGTACAGGAAAGAGAGCTATATCCCCTCCTCCTCTCCTGCTCGCCCCTATTTAGGAGAAAATTTGCATTTAAAGTTAGCGGGAAAATTGTTCCGCTAAATTTAGCGGGGAAATTTTTCCGCTAAATCTAGCGGGGAAAAGTTCCGGCTAAATTTAGCGGGGAAAATGTTTCAGCTGAATGTAGTGGGGAAAATTATCTGCTAAATTTAGTGAGGAAAATGCTCTAAATTAAGCGGGCAAGATTTTCCGCTAAATCTAGCGGGACAATTTTCCGCTAAATTTAGCGGGGAAAATTTCCACTAGATTTATGGAAAATTCGGCTAATTTACGGGGAAAATTTTCGCTATGTAGTGGGGAAAATTTCCGCTAGATTTAATGGGGAAATTTTCCGCTATATTTAACGTGGAAAATTTTTCGCCACCTTTAGCGGGAAAAATTTCCGCTAGATTTAGCGGGAAATATTTCCGCTATATCTGAGAAAATTTTCCGCTAACTTTAACGGGGAAAATTTTCCGCTAAATTTAGCGGGGAAATTTACCCATCATGCACCGCGCGGTTACGCCGACGGCGACGGCGATGCCGACGCCGCTCAAGCCGGAAACGGGCGCCTAAGAGCTGCGCTCTAAAAAAAACTATTATAAAAACGAAAACTTTGAGGTCGCTTTATCCAGTGTTATCGACGATTCTCTGGTACAATTTCCTACGGACGCAATGCTCATTGTCCACTTCAAGGCTATTTTTTCATAGTCTTTTTTTTCTGCTTCACGGCACAGTTTTTTCCCAATCAGGCAAAGAATTATTGCATTCCTGCACATGTTTAGCGATAACAAAAATCAGATATCTGTTCTTCACCGCCCTCGTGTGTTCAAGACATCTGTCAGTTTGGCGCATTTTCGTGAGTCTCAAGCCAAGAGGCCATTGGAATATCATACAGTACTACCACCTGGCGACCAGCGGCGGCTTCTCTGTGTCGTTTTGACAACCCTCTGCTACACCATCAAAGTGCGCAAGCCTGTTCAACTGAAGGCTAGGGTCCCACGGCGGCCGTGACAGATGACACTTTTCGCGGGATTTTGAAACGCGATTGCGGCGCGTTCAAGCCTGTCAAAATAGCGTTATATATTAGCTTGTAATGTAGACCATTGTCTTTCTTCTGGTGTATAATTTGTTGTCGTCACGCGAAAAGCTCTCAGTAGCCGCCTGCGGATATCGGCATTCTCGGCAAAACACGGTTCCGTAGAACAGTGGTGCAGGGTCGAATATTGCTGGAATTGCTGACAAAATTAGAATTTTGTAAAAGAAGAGTGCGTTCATTGTCGACGGAGGCCCTTTTTAATTTAATTTTTATTTTGGCATGTATTTGATTTAGAACAATGTGACTTCGAGGAGGTACATTAAGTCTCGATTTCCTGGACATATTCTTGGACATTTATTGGAACCTTCTTACAGGTGTTTGTTCTTATAGTCGGACGAGCTGCGCTTAATTTCATTTTATTATCAATAGATTTTTTTCGGAATGCGAACGTAAGTTTTGTAAGTTAATTTTGGAAACATTATTTGGTAGTAATGTTTTGACGCGCTTAAGGATTGACCCAGTCGAGTAAAATTGTAGGTCCGCAAAGGAAAACATAATCTAACTTGTCAATGGACATTTATTTAAAAAAAAGTTTTAAATGGGAGAAACCACAAATTTGTTCATCATCATCAACGACTATTCCGACTTATTTTGACATGTAACAAGAAATACATTTTAGCTTGAAATACAGTAACCTGACCCAGATCTTCATTATTAGCCCCCATTTTCGGTGACCGTGTATAATTATTAAACGAATCATATATATATATATATATATATATATATATATATATATATATATATATATATATATATATATATATATATATATAATGGGATGTCTGGTAGCACCATCTTTGTGGTGGCGACTGAAATGTCACTACTCGATACCCTCGAAAGTACAAAGGACTCAGGGACGATTGCGCAATCATCAGGCGAAAAGCAACCGCAACCCCAACACCACCCCTCGTGAACATTGAAAACACAACCGCTAAGCAGACATATACCACGCTGCTCAGTCAAGCGCACACACCAGCAGCCACGCCTTTAACATCATCAACACCTACGAACGCGGAAACAGAAATAGCGAGGCCAGCCTTCACAGCACCGCGGTTTCAGATATCCGCTTCCACTACGACATCCCTTCAGCAAAGCTCGAAGCGCAACGCGACCGACGTCGTGTCGGATACGGACTCGTTTCTCACTGGAATGTCGACCCTGGAATCACTGACGAACTCCATCAAAGCGGATCCTAAACGTGGACACTGGATCCGCGATCGCGTGGCTCGGCGGGAGGAGCGTGTAGATAGACTAGAGGAGCGCATGGATAGCGGTGAACAGGAGGTCGAGGAAATACAACAAATCCTCCTAAGTATCTTACCCATCATCGCTCTAATAGTGGCCAAATTAGACACAAGCATTAACCATCGCCGACCTCGACAGACCAATTAGCGTGTGACAATGAAATTGCAGGGGACTCCGCCACAAGCGGAGTAACCTGTCGCTCCACATCAGTCAACAACAGACACAGACAGACATTCTAGCGTTACAAAAAGCGACACCACCACTTAAAATTGCTGGTTACGCAGGGTTCGCATACGCTCACCCCGCACAACCATTCACTTCCAAACTACAACACAAACGAACGTCGACTGTAGTCACATCCACACAAAGCAATCTTGCAGCCACACAACACGAAATTGAGGACACGCTCGTTCCACACGTGTTCCTAGAGATCCATCCGCACAAGAAGGGCAGGCCCAGTATATGTGTGCTTAACGCTTCCAGCTCGCCCAAAGATAGTTCTAAGCAGGCAGCCGCGCTCATCTACAAAGTTGCGATCCTGGCAGGGGCAGCACTCGTATTAATTGTGGGGGACTTTAACACGCGCCACCAGGCATCGGGATATCTCCTCACACTACCCAAAGGCGTAGCCATATGAAACAAGCTCCAGAGGGACCATCTCATACTCATAAATGGCCCGAATTATCCGATCCGCGAAGGGACAGCGTGTCTCCGGATACAACCCCGGATTTTTCCATCACGCGCAACATCCCACAAACCACGTGGTCGAACACCCGAAACGCGCACGGCAGCGATCACCTTACTCTGGAAATCACGATTCCCGACAACACGCACAAAAAACGAGACACACACAGAAAAATTATAGTTAATTGGGACCGTCTTTGTGCGCTTCGCGAAGAGGAAGGGGAGACTGTGAACCTGGGAAGCTGGACTCGTTTCTAACAGGACCGTGTCAGGCAGGCTACGGACCCGGTCCCGTCCGCCTCACCAGAAGAGAGGGCGTACCCCAAACTGCTACTTATGTGGCAGAATTCGTGGAGACTCCGCGCTCACTGGTGTAGAAAAAAAAAACGCTCGCTCCGCAAACATATCTTGCGCCTAGAGAGGGACATTGAAACGTACGCGAATGAGCTCGACAGTCAACAGTGGGGGACGATATGGGACCAGATCAACCGCAACTTGGGGCTCCGCGACACGTGCTGCCTCCTTCATCACCTGATGGACCCTCAGGGTTTAAAGACGGTACAACGTAACACATTAACCAAGGTAGCCAGTAAGTTCACGGGAGATGCCAGGACACTCGTAGAGGCCCTGAGGGACAAGTACGTTAACCCAAAAGAAGGATGAGGAGGAATCGCTATGGTATTCAGGAATCCGGAACTCTGAACTCGACGTGGATTTTCTCGAGGCCGAGGCCCGTCATGCCACCACTCAACTCAATCCAAATTCGGCACCGGGCCTCGGTGAAATCACCGACAAGACCCTACGTAACCTAGACAATAATTCTATAACAGATTTCACGCTTTTCATTAACGACAAATGGCATAGCGGCGCAGTCCCGCCAGAGTGGAGACGGGCTAAAATGTTCTTTATACTCAAACCTGGTAAACCTCTCAAAATCGATAATTTGAGACCCAATTCGCTCGCGTACTGCGTCCACAAGGTAACGGAGCACGTAGTGCTGAATCGCATTCGTTACTACATGAAGGATCAGGGATTGTTCCCCGATTCAATGTTTGGATTCCGCCAAAACCTCTAGACAAAGGACATCCTTCTCCAACTTCAGTCGGAGGTAATCAAGTCGCGCCGAAAGAAAATAGTTGTGGTGGGGCTTGATTCGCCCAGATCCTTTTATTACATACGGCACACGATAGTCCTGTTCAACATAAATATTTTGGGGCTGGGCGAAAACTTTTGTGCGTACGCTCAGTCGTTCCTCGGAAATCGCACGATAGAAATTTCCGTCGAGGGGCACACATGCGACCCCATATTTACGTGGGACAGAGGCGCTCCGCAAGAAGCGGTCCTGTTTCCTATGCTCTTCAACATAGCCATGATGTACATCCCGAGTAAGCTGGCCACAATACCCAGACTCGGTCACTCTATTTTCGCAGACGACATCACGCTGTGAACCAACAAGGGCAGTGACGCGGACATTAAGGAAACGCTTCAGACAGCCATAAACGTCGCATACGAATATATTTACGATTTAGGTATCGACATCTCTCCGCATAAATCGGAACCGATAATCAAGGACGAGAGCACACGTCTCACGGACACAGAAGGATCAGTACAGCGATTGAACCTGAGGGTAGGCGACCAACCCAGACCGGGGGTTAGAACCATTAGAATACTGTGCTTAATGTTTTATTGATTTAAACCAAACACACACTTAACGTCGAAATTACACTCAACCATCCACCAGACAATTGGACTCATCAAGCGCAGATTCAACAGGCGCGGAGGATTACAGGATTCAGACAATGTGAGACACTTCAAAGATTTCGTGCAGTCAGGCTTCCTATACTCGTTGTCGCATCTCTAATTACGGAACACCGAGAGGGACAAATGCGATCTGCCTCTTTAGTCGGCGTACAAATCGGCTCTGGACCTGCCCCCCAAATACCAACTGACCGCCTCATGGCTCTAGGACTACAAAACACAGTAGACGAGATGCTTGAGGCGCACCGCTCTGCTCAAATGCTACGCCTGGCGGGCACCAGAACCTGACGAGCAGTTTTCGAAAGCCTCGGCATACCCTCACCACTAAATACCGTATCTCTAATTGTGGAGATACCAATCGAAATTAGATCTGGGCTCAGGATCCCACCCTTCCTCAGAAACATTAACCCGACCTTCCATATTCAACACCACAAACTCCGAGCGGAGGCCCTTCAGAAGCTGTACGCTGGTTGTCTTGATGTATACTTCGTAGACACGGCTAACTACAGCGAACACCGGGACCGCTATACCCTGGCCGTGGTAAATGGGATGAAGTGCATTGTTGTAATGGCCACAGTGAAGGAGGATTCTCCCACCAGACCGGAGAAAGCTGCAATCGGCCTTGCCCTGAACTACGCGTCCAAGTCGTTACACACTATAATCCGTAACCCCAAGACGGCCATTTTCAGCTTCAGCTCAGATCGCGTCTCTCGATCGGCAACAATGCCCTTGACATTCAAATCTTCCATCATCCCTCCAATCACACACCCAATGTAATTAATCTGGTCCCCACCTGCTTAGGGGTTCGGCGGTATCAAGTCGGCCCACGCCGCGGCCCAAGATCCGACTCGCCGGGCCGGGACATACGGGGCGGTCGGCGGAGATGTTACGATTGCTAACAAGCCGAGCGACCTCCGATGGCATAAGGAACCACTTCGTGGTTTCCATGATATTACACAACACTACAAATTACAGCGCCAGATATGCCCACCACAACATGAGTCTCTCAACAGACGCCAACAAGTATTATGGTGCCAACTTCAGACGAATACCCTTCCCAACCCCGGTACGCTCAGACACTACCTCCCGGACCTATAGAAGGCCCAATTCACCAAGTGCTAAGATCCAACAAAAGACGCAGACCAACACAGCAACGCCACGATCAAACATATACTTTGGTCCTCCCAGGCCGATCCCCCACCCTCTTTCCTCACACGACGCTTGACACAACGAGACACTCAGTGGACGACCCTGCTGCTCAACTCCGACTGCGTTATCCAACTCGCTCCGGCCACAAGAGCCAAGCAAGTCGCCGTCCGGCCCAGTCCGTCCGGCAACTATGCAGGGGAGGGACCACGCCGGCCGTAGGAGAGGGAACCCAACCTTCTGGATCTTATTAGGCTGTAATAAAGTTTATTCTCTATCTCTCCTCACGTTTCTGGCATTGTTAGTATAAACATCCATCAGCTCGCATGCGCGTCAACTGTTATCTCAAGCGAAACAGGTGCGTAAATTAGGGTGACACTAAGTTTTAGATCGTCTGTCAATTGGTAATCGAATTTGGTGGGCCAAGTACTAATTTTAAAATATATTCCTTCATAACGATAATCGATCAGTAAATCAAATGTCGATTTAGATGAATTTATGTTTATTGGAAGAACTAATTATTTTATCAAGATGGCATTTAAAAAATTTTAACCATCATTGTCTTCAATTGGGCGCATTCAGTATCGGCTAACTCAGCTCTGAACGGAGGAGCTCGATTCAGAATTTTCGCAGTCTGCGCTTAACGGCAAAAATAGCTCGGCGCTTCCACTGCTCCCGCCCACTCCTCCAGCCAAGCTTCAGCGCCCTCCCTTGCGGCAGCAGCCCCCGAATAAACTGGAAGCAGACGACATGATGTATTAGCATTCACCCGTGAAATTCCTGCGATCGGCGATTCAGATTTTGTTAGCCGATGTAAGCGTCATATTTGGATAGTATGATTTGGCTAAGCAAACAAAAAAATTATCGAGATTATGTTCACTATGTTTACCACAGAAATGAAATGGCTATTGTCGATACTCGACGAGTTTTCATGTAAAGCCCATCAAATAAAGGCACCGGGTCAAAGTTTAGCTCGCATGTTCTGACAACTGCCATCAGGAAACTTCTGGCTCGTCGAGTTCCTTCAACGTCACTCCGAATAATGTTTCTGCCTTGCGCTCTGCAGAGGAAGATGTGGCAAATAACCAGGTTCACAGGCCTTGTTTTGGGTGAACAACGAGATGTAGAGACAAACAACTGTTAAGAGCGCCCATTCCCCCTTCACCCCTACCCCCCCTCTCTTCCCCAACCCGAAAAAAACGCCTTCTTACGTGGAGCTATTTGTAGCTGACACGACTGCAATCACTTCAGAATATAGTCTCATAACGCATTATGCATCACGTGACCACCGCCACTACATTATCCCGTCAAGGGCTTCAGCAGATGTCAGGCCTGGCTACAGGACATCTCATCGAACAATGTTTCATCTAATGCCGTTTCACCAAATGAAATGATTTTTCATCAAAACGATTGAGGCCGTTTCATCAAATAAAATGCTGTTTCATCCAAACGATCTAAGATGTTTTACAGAATATTTTTTTACATAATTTTGGAGGATTACAGTTATTTTTATATATTTGACTTTAACTTCTTATATTGTGTTGACGCCGCTGTCAAATTACCAGAAAAAAGTTACTCTTCCGGTTACGTTTTAACCAAATGTTTGGTTGCCAAATCACAAGATATATCTACATAACACAACAGGAGAGTGTATGACACTTAGTTTTCCCATAAGATACGCATCGGTTGTCCAACACGGGCTTTGTTCCGTCTTTATCGCTCTATTTCTTCTGACATAAAATGCACTTCTTCGAAAGTGATCCAACTTTTCTCTACTGCGCCTTTTTATATCGTTCTTTTCTGCTCGTATTTTTATTACAAGCTTGGAGAACAGAATTTTTTCTAAGAGCATAAGTCAAAAACATTGGCGGGTTAATAACTTTGCTTTATACGAATAACATACAAATGAGTGTAAACACGTTTTTTTTTCATTAGACATAGTGACAAGTTATAGCTTCAAAGACGATGATTTGCCCTCTAAGCAAATAGTCTTCGTCGCCGCACATGATGATTACAGGTTTTAAAAAATGTTTAGACTTGTGTTTTGTTTTTCATAGGCCACATATCTATAGAAGCTACGTGAAAAAAAAATGAAAACAGGAAATAGCTTGGAACAAAAATCAAGTTTATTCTTATTGGTTCCGCTATTTCGAATAAAATCGATGTTTATATTAAAACTATATTTATTATTACAACACTGGTAGCCTCTATGTTATTTTCTACTTGTTTTGCTGGTCAACCAGATCAGTAGTCAGGACAAAGTCAGATCTCACAGACACTCGTAATGGAAGGTGCTGAAACGCTTGGCAAATTGAATATGACGTCACCGGTATACAACAGGGACCACGTCACTTTCTTTATTATGAATATAAATATTATTAGTGCCATCATCACGGTTATAACTATGTCTATGTCTACTAAATTACTACTACTACCATTTTTAGTATGCTGTATCACGGTGTTAGACAGCACCACCTTGTAGCAGCAATCTTTTTATTGTGCCGATGTGATTTATTTTACAATTTTTACTAGAGTTGTATCATAATTCGGGCATTTAAACAGTTTTTTTGCTTCCGATCATATCGTTCTTTTGACCCTTTCGCAAGAAAATATTATTATGCCGGATTTCCATAATAAATAAGAATCTAGCCACTTCGACCCATATCTCAAATAAAAGCACAATGCGTTTACACAACTGTAGATGCAGTTGTACGGTGAGCAGGGTCCATTAAATTATTAAAGTTTCCGTATTTTTAAGAGACCAACAAAAAAAAAGCTACAACCGGTATGAGGAGGGAAGCTGGGCCAGTTGGTTGACGTTGTAGATGATTACGAAAGCAGCTCAAGGAACGTGGACTACGAAGAACATCCACGACGTGACAATGGTGTACTTGCAACTGAAGAACTTTGATGAAAGAAACAAAGACAGAAAAAAACATACGCAGTATCTTAAAAGATTACACACAAAGGACCGCACTCGCCAGCCGTGAAGCGTCTCAGTAATCTACAGTTCTATCCGATCACTACGTGACTCATTTTTGTCCCGCAGGAATGATATATCTTTTTCTGACAGCGGCAATAAGGTTTCCCTAACACATGAATTTCCATTACACGAAACATGAAAGGCCTCTTTAATATTTCTCGTTACCCTATGCTCGTGTTTTAGAACGGTGACCCTGCCAAGTCAGGCCGACATTTGCACTCTCTAAAATGCATTGGCAAAAGCCTCCCAACTGTGACTCGAGTCGAATACGAATGTTCTCGTAATCTATTATTTACACGGCTTCCTGTGTGCCCCACGTAGCACTTCTTACATGAAAAGGGATCTTATACACCACACACAAAACACAAGTGACAAAAATATTATTTTTGTGCTCCTTGGTGCATTTTGCATTCCGACAACCATCTGCCCCACACCAACTCTGGAAATTAACTAGTCTATTTTTGGTCGCCGAAAACACTACCTGAATTCTATATCTAGCACTTGCTTGTTTTTGGTTATGGGAAATGCGGTGCATGAAGGGGACTACTACCATGCGCTAATTTTTCCTTCGCGGCTTCGTCCTCTCCACCCATTTCGCTTTTGCAAGACGTGTGCTGGCTACTTCCGCCAAGAGTGCAAACGGGAACCCCGACTTCTTCAGTGTACCTATTTGTCTTCCAAAACCTTCGGTCATCTTGAGGGCACACGATTTTGTAAGGGCCGACCTAAGGCATGACACCTCTATGGGCCTCTTGACCACCTCTGAGAGGGATGACTAAAAATCAAGAACCACATTTTTAGACCGCGGACAAAACGTACACCATATAGGTTGGTCAACAAGGTACATCTTCAAATCCAAGAACTACAGAGCCCATTCGTTTGGCACTTCACACGTGAACCTCAGACGCAACGACACTTTCCAAAGGCGTCTAAAAAAAAGCGCGTATTGTCTCCTTCTGTCCCCTCATACAAAAATAATAAAATAATAGTCTACATATAGAAACACCCTTCTTTCAGCCAATGCCCCCAGACCACATTCCACAGTCCTATCGACCCCGGATAGGTAAATGTCGCCCAAAAATGGAGCCACACATGACCCAATACACACCCCTTGCTTTTGTAGGAACAAGGAATTGTTCTAGCCTACAACTATATAATTAAGAAAAAATTGCAACATCTCAAGTGAATCTTACAGTGCCACCCGAGTTCCCCGTTTGTTTCAATACATTATCTAGCACAGGCAAGAAGCTGGTCGTGAGGTACCGACTGAAAACAAAACCTCAACGCCAACGCTGCAGGCCCACCACCTCGTGGCCTCATTGTCTTTTGAAAATTGGCACACCATCTCAAAGTTGGCCGCCCTGAAAAGGTTCCCAAACTTTAACGGAGCCAACTATTTTTTCATGAACGCCGCCAGCTTCCGTTGGCACGTGCCCCTTTCAGTGACGAGAAACGCCCAGCGGCTTCTCGTGCAAGCAGAGACAGTGATGACAGAAAGCTCCAGGCCTCTCTTTTGTACGGCCGACATTCAGGTCGCGCTTATATGAATACTGTTTTTCTCACGAACTCACGAGATGTGTCATTATCTAAGGTGCACTTTTTTATTTGTATATTGTTGCGGGCGTCTGGCTCATGAACTAAACGGGCAACCCAGAATCCAGTCCCCCAGTTCAACACACGACCTCGTCTTTTTCCTCTCCTTTTCTTTCTTTTTCTAGTCAGTTACACTCGCCCGGATCCAAACAAAGTGGCAGCGCTAGCCAATACTCCTGAACCCACTACCAAGAAGAAGTTGAAAAACTTTTAAGGCTTTGTTTTCTATTTTCTTGGATTTGTAATAAACTTTTCTCTCAGAGCTGCCCTACTAACTGCTCTTCTTAAAAACAAAATAGGTGGCGTTGGTGTGCAAGCAAACAAGCTTCTTTTGCTTATATTAAAAGGGCACTTCTTAAACCACTAGCTCTGACTCATTTTTCAGGAGTACCGACGTTAATTCAAACTGATCATAGTGCCGAAGGGCGTGGCGCTGGTCTTCTCCAAAGGGCAAGTGCAGGAGTAGAAGATACAGTCATATACGCGAGCCAAAAACTCAGCGAACCAGAAATGTGATTGTCATTCTTCAGAACATCAGTGCCTCGCTGTTGTTTGGGCAGTGCAAAAGTTATGTCCACACATCTACGGAAAGCATTTTACAGTCGTGACAGATATCTCTGTTCTCCGTTGGCTTCAGTCGAAAAAACAATCTTACTCTGAAATCGACTTAGTGGGCAATGAAACTGCAAGAGTTGGACTTTGGATCTTTCATAAAAGTGGGAAACAATACCGAGGCGCAGATTTCCTCTCACAGGCACCTCATTGCCGTCGTTTTCACCAGATAATGTGGTGGTTTTTCGAAGGCACTTAAGACGTCCTCAGCACTCGGAAAAGCTTTTGCACTGATAGTGCGGACCTTTCAAGATCAGCAGGCAACTTAGACCCGTAACGTACCATCTCAAAACCTTGACACCCTGCCTCAGCAAGGGCGACGCCGCACTTTGACAGACCATTCAAGCAATCTTTAACGTTGTCATACGCATTGACTCTCCTAGCGTCGTCCGGGACGGACTTACAAACAGAAAGGGGCGAGTGTAACTAACAAGAAGAAGGAAAAAATGGAGCGGAAGGAGACGAAGTTGTGTGGTGAACAGGGAGACTAGATTTTGGGTTGCCCATTTCGCCCATGAGTTGAAACGCCCACAACATTATAGGATTACAACGTTTGGGAATGTAGGCGATTAATTTTGGAAAGCGCTTTCTTGTATTTCTACGAGCGTGTGATCTTGTAACCCAGGCATTGCGCACACTTAGGTTCTTGTGCCCGTGATTTTTCCAAGTCTGCAAACAGCGTGTACAACTTAAAAAAAAACCACAGTTATCAACTGGCGGTCCTACTTTTCCATACCTCTGCAAGACACCACCTCGCTCAGATCATTTGGCAGCTGGTCAAGTTAGGGCAAGGTGCCTTCACTTTGGTAGTCCTCACTGCACTGTCCTCTCAACAACGGACACACGCGCGACGCGTAAGAGGGTGAAAACATGAAACGCTAGGTGCGGGGCGTAAGAGCATGCAATGAAACTCAAGGTCGCAAGCGAGGTGAAAGCTATTTTCGAAATTGGCGCGCAGGGTTCCGCAATATTTGCTCGCCCGGAGAGCCAACGCTGCCCTGGTGGATGAACTAGACTTCGTTTCACTTTATCTGCGAGCGAAGCCAAAGCTAGAAGCGCGAGAGCAGCGCTTTTGCGTTTCTTCCCAGCTCGCGCGCTCGAGCAAAGCCTGAACGCACGGAGCTTTCGTGCTCGCACTTCCAGCTTTGCCTTCGCTCGCATATAAGGTGAAACGAAGTATACTAGCTTGTGCAAGATGGCCGCCGTGGTAGGCCAGCCTTAAAATCGAAAGATAAAACAACCCCAAAGCGGAACCTTCATACCACCACAGACAGATTTTGAAAAATTTATGAAACAGTGGAATGCTCACGACCCTGTCTGGTTTCTTTTTTTCTTCACCATTCCCCTGAATCTCTCCAATTCCTTTCTTGCGAACCCCTCCACAGTGTTACTTTTATACACGGCGACCTTTACGCCAACCAATCGCCGTTTAGCAGCTTCTTGTACTTTGTCAGGCAAGTCTATTTAAGGTGTTTCCAAGCAAAGACATCACTATACCCCCTTTGAAGAATTTGAAATGACAACCTATTGTATGGCAACAAGGGTTTCGCCGCTAGCTTCCAATATTCCAGCACAACCCGTTTAGCGTTTTCAACCTCATATCCAAATACTGCAGCTCACCATCATGAGGCTCTTCACTGCTAAACATCAACTCCGGCACCGCCTGTACAGTCACCTCTTAATTTTCTGCACCTCAGTCACAACCCCATGTATCAACACGTTATCAATGTAGCTCCCAATCAAAAACGACTCCTCTGGGAACGATTGTACCTTCTTGCCCCAAGGCCACGTCCAACGGGGCCAAAAATACCTCGAACAAAGCTGACGCCAGGGACGAACCGTTGCAGACTCCTTCCTCTTCATCAGATTTGCCCTTCTCGAATACAACCGCTGTAGATTTTATATGCAGTTCTGCGAGGTTCAAACAATTTCCTTTTTTCATTCCGGGCTGCGACTGGAACCAATCAAAACTTGCCTCTAACAATGCCCTTAGCCTTGAGAGTATTTATAGTAGACGGAGAGAATGATATATTTCTTTATTGTCGGATGACATGACATCGCACTTTTTCTGGTGAAAAAACTTTAAACAGCTTACCAGTTTCATCGATTCTTTAATAATTATTGGACTGGTCATCTCGATGATTGGACTGGTCCTCTCGATTAGCGACAGGCAGCTTTTGATGGAATGTCAATAAAACTTTACCCCAAATAACATTTTCATTTACAACCACCCTGAGTGGCCCAGATGGCTAAATATTTGACTTGATGCAATAATTATTTGCCTAATGGGAAGAAGATTGTGGTGTTCAAGAACGAAAACAAAATTATGCAAAGTCTCAAAAGAGACAATCAGAGTGGCGTCAGTAGGAAATTCTATTACTCAACCGTCGATAACACTTGTGAAGCCACCTGAAAACATTGTTCTTGTAATAGGATTTTGTTTTTTGCTTTTGGTGATGGGGTTGTTTGCCTTATTAGGCGATATTGTGGTGCTTGCAAACGGATGCGTGAGGGTTTCTTTAGTATGGTCGCTTTGGATTTGAAGTTTTGCCTATACCATAGTTAGCTTCTAGAGCAGGTGTGTACTACGCATGAAGGTAACAAAGAAATGTGCGAATTCCGGGACACGTGTGTGTGGGATATGGTGTATAAACTGTTCTGAAAATAAAGTTTTGTAGGTGCGTATTTTCACTTCTTTTATAGGATTGTTGAGGGATTCACTCAGTTTAGCTTGCGAAAATGCCGTTAAAAAACGGGATCATTCGAGGAAAATTTTGACTGCGGGAAGAAGCACAGTGTGTTTGAATATTAAATGTATGTAGAAAAGGAGAGGTTCAAGAACAGAGCCTCGTAGAACACTTACAGAAATTGGAATATTTAATAATTTACTTGTATTTCCAATTGTGTATTGGGCTCGGACGGAAACCAATAATTGATTCAAAGAACAAAGCCATTATTAAATTAGAAACGCATGAGTTTGTGCCACCAACGCTGATGTGGTACGTGATCTGACGTTTTTAAAAAGCAACAAAAAACAGCGTTGCCCTGAGCAAAGATGTGGGTAAAATTATAAATCTCACGCACCAAACCTGCGAGGCAAGGTCCTCGTTCACGCACCTGGCGAGCTCCAGGGTAATGATTGAACTTTACACTGTTTTATTTTAACGACCATAAATCCTTCCAATGTGTCTGAGTATTTTGGAGAGAATGGATGTAGTTAATATGGGCCGATAGTTTACGAAGGATTTTCGATGACGCGTCTTACATGTGTAAGCCTATTTTACCAAACGTCCAGTGAGTGGGAGCGTAGTGATTTGGCAATGATTGTAGGAATATTCTACACAACATCACTTTGAGAATGGACTTATCATTCCCAAGTACGGTGAAATTAATGTAATTGTTTTCATATGAAAAAATACAGTTTCATATTTTGAAGTCATTTTAACACTCTGGACGAGTTTATTACACTATTCTTAATTTCTCGTAGAATATAATATAAACAAAGACAGCGAATTGCTTTCCTCGTGGAAAGAAAAATGCAACAAAAATGGAACCTCGAAAAGTGGCACATTTACATTCAGACATTAGAGTTCCATATTATATGAGCTAACTTTTGATATTTTATTGTTTTAGAATTAACAATGGACAACCTTTTGTTTTGGCGTTGTTTGCGGCCTATACTGAAGTATTGTATTCAAATCGAAGTAGCTAGTTAATGAAGATTCAAGAGCTTCTAAACAGATTCAGACGCATAGTATCCTCGCGAGTCCGTGCAGCTGTAACGGTCTTCTGTTTGATAATTTATTTAAGATATAAATAACAATAGTTCATCTACGAGTTTTTCACCAAGTTGAATACAGAGATTTATTATTCTTTAGCTCACAGTCAATTTATTAATACAACTGGACTTGCCACCACCCTCACAAATATTTATTCGTGTTTTCCTGCCTTTTTTCAACCTCTTAATTAGCCTTAATTAAGAGAGCTTAAAACCCCGTATGTGCTCCTCCTTTATCTTGAGCGTTTGGCATTGCACTGCAATTTCGTCGCAATCGCAGCCAAGCATGGCAGAGGGCAACAAGTGCGTAGAGGAGCCGCAGCAACTTATGAATACATGACCTGTTACCGACTTTCACCTGTCATTATTTCCGACTTTGAAAAATCGGGCATTCTATATGACAAGAAAATGCACACTGTTTAATGCATCGAGTCAAAGTGTATGTTTGCCATACTTATCCACTTTGTAAATAAGTGATGCACAAAAGCATCGATGTATACACTGCTGCAGTTTCATAGATTACTGATACGTTTTGTCTTATATCTATCTTTACAGATCTGCATTGCGACCAAAATATATTTTGATATCTCCATTGGAATGGCTCTGTTTCACTTGGAATACGAAGACACAGCAAGACAATGCGAACGCTCTCCAACTAATTATTTCAAATTTGCGTCCGGTTACTGGCGCGTTTATCCGGTGTCAAAGTACTTCAGAGAAACTGTGAGGCAGCAAGACTTCTCACAATCGGGTATAGCGTGCGAAGAAACGTAAGGCGTGCAGCACCAATATTCAGTTGGAATAAAAAGTATTTACACCGATAGTGCGGATTTCCTTGCGTAATTTTCCCGAAAGGAGCATGGATTTAGACCAAACGTTCGTCGTCATTAGTTCGGTCCGTTTAAAAAAAGGGTATACAGCACACATATTTTCCATATATTTAATACATACAATAATTTCACTTTACCAGAATCACAACCTGAATGCATTAGAAATAAATTAAACAAATATCGAAAACAACGCATCAAAATCAGTCAATACCACAAAAACGGATGCAAAAAGGAAAATGTGGCGATGCTCCTACCGGGTGTAGGACCGAGGGCGTCTTCTCTCCACTCCGTCCTCTAAAACATCGCACCGAAGGTCAAGATTTTTCCTCGTCCTTGTTTGGTGCGCGCCTGACCTTCCCCCGGTGCCCCCTTTTCGATACGAAAGACATATTTACAGCATTGGGAATATATCCAAATTAATATATGGGCGGTTTCATTTGGACTCAGGCAACGAGTGGCAGTCATATTTTTTATTTTGCTTCATTTCTTTATATTTTGTGGAGAATGTTTCTAGAAGAACAATCCTTTTTTTATTTTCATGTCCTGACATGATTAGTTCCTGAGAAAAAAAATATCAAAGAAGCGGGAAAGAACTACGATGTTTCGACGATTGTCGTGTGTGGCGTTTTTGAATCACTCTCAATCTCAAAGTGTTCAAGAGAGAACGTCTATATTTTTTAGTGTTATATATAGGCATGAAGGTAAGCCGACATTATAACTAATATTTATTATTCGTCGCCCCAATTTTTGTAAAAATCCCCAAACCTGCCTCCGCGAACAACTGTGACCTAAATTGCGGATTTTATTTTGAGTCGACCATGTTTAGTATCGCTTTTAAAATATTACCACGTGTAGAACACTTCATTGCCTTCCAAATTAAGCAAATTTTGTGTTTTTATTATGTACGAGTGCTGAGATATAAATTATGAAACATAGAGGGTTTTCACTTTTCGTTCAAGTTCAGCACGCTGTATAAAAAAAAAACATTTTTAATTTTTTTCGCGTTGCGTTTTCTTCACACTTTTCTTTAAGCCAGAATACGTTCCGTTAATAGTATTTGCCTCGGGTTTGTGTTTCAAGCCTCTAAAAATGCTAAAAAGAGCAAATGCCGATGGTGGGATTTGACAATTTTCTTGTGTGGCGTTTTTGAACCACTCTCAATATCAAAATATTCAAAAGAGAGTTTCGATGTTTTTTTTTATTGCGTTATATTTGCAAGTCAGTAAAACGACATTCAATCTACTATTTATTATTCGTGGATTCAATCTTCGTAAAAATCCGCAAACATGCCTCCGCGAACAACTGTGACCTAAACTGCTAATTTTTTTTGTGGACTATGTTCAGTTTTTTTTTTTAATATAATACTACATCTAGAACCTTTCATTGCCTTCCACAATATGTAAAGTTCGTGCTTTAATCACGTACGAGTACTGCGAAATAAATTTTGAAACAGAGAAGGTTTTCACATTTTGTTCAATTTCAGCACGCTGTAAAAAATAGCTTTTTTGCGTTGCGTTTTTTACACTTTTCATTTAGCCAGAATACATTCTGTTAGAGTTATATGCACTAGTTCGCAGTTTTATGCCTCTAAATTTGCTAAAAAGAGCAAATGCTGATGGTGGGTTTATCCGTTATAGCTGTATTGTTTATTCTTTATTATAATTATTTAAGGAACGTTGAAAAAACACTCATATAAAAACATGAATGTCGTTAGGTGTTTAATAACACGTTTGCAATTCCAAACGTCTAAACGCAATAAAATCGCAACTGCCGGGAGCGGGTTTTCAGACAATTTCTGCCGGTGCCATGATCGGAGGGGCCTCAAGCCTAAACCCTATGCGCTACATAATCTGTACTACGTTTGAAATATCAAAGTATAGTATTGTAAAACATTAGAGTAAAATACGCTCCCTATTGGAAACCTAGATTTTTAAATGCGAAATTTTATATTTTTAATGTTAAATTCATGTTGATAACAGAACCAAATCATTTTTCAGCATATTTAAAGGCTTAAAACTCAAAACCAGTGCATATACCTCTAACGGAGTGCATTCTGGGTAAAATAAGGGTGTAAAAAAACGCGAAGCAAAAAAACAAAAAAAATATTAAAAATGTTTTTGTTTTTTATACAGCGTGCTGAAATTGAACGAAGAGTGAAAACCTTATCTGTTTCATAATTTATTTCTCAGTACTGAACGCGATTAAGACACAAACTCTACATAATATGAAAGGCAATGAAAGGTTCTACTCGTGGTATTATTTTAAAAACAAAACTAAACATAGTCGACTAACAAAAAAATCAGCCGTTTGGGTCACAGTTGTTCGCGGAGGCAGTGTTTGGGAATTTTTACAAAGATTGGATCGACGAATAATAAATAGTAGATGGAATGTCGTTTTACTGACTTGCATATATATCACAATAAAAAATATCGAAACTCTCTTTTGAATACTTTGACATTGAGAGTGGTTCAAATACGCCACACACAAAAATCGTCGAATCCCACCATCGGCATTTGCTCTTTTAATAATTTTTAGAGGCTTAAAACTCAAAACAAAGGCGATTACTATTAACGGAATGTATTCTGGCTGCAAGAAAGGGTGTGAAAAGAACGCAACGCGAGAAAAAATAAAAAATGTTTTTTTATATATATATATATATATATATATATATATATATATATATATATATATATATATATATATATATATATATATATATATATATATATATACCAGGGTTGGGCAGAAATACTCGAAAATGTATTTGGAAATACAAATACTGGGATACATTAAAATAGTAGCCAAAATACTGATACTAAAATACATCTGTAAAAATGTATCGCGATACGTATCGGAAATACATTTTAAATAGAGGCAAAAAGTATTTGGAAATACAAATACAGGAATACATTTTAGGGAGGGCAGAAATACAAATACAGAAATACTGATACTGCAATACATTTTTCACATTTGTTAGAAACGCCAACTGAGATGAAGTTTGAAGTGGAAGTTTTTGATCCCGAAATTACTTTCCCGTAGGCTTGGCACTTTGCCTTGAAGGTATTCGTTTCGGACGACGAGGAGTCTTCAATGGGCTCAAAAAAACGTTCTATCAAGGACTGACCGCGGTCCCTTCCCTGACATCCTGTCTGTCTGACGAGGGATGCGAAAAGACTTCGACCTCTAAATAAATTCTGTCACCCTAAATCCCATCAAAACATCACCACGCCCCTGTCCAATAAGGACGTCCCTGCCAACATTGATCACATGACGTCACGGTGGAATGAACTGGTATTCTTTATCTGTAGGTGTGGCCTTGAACATGAAACTTTACCACGCTGGTGTATCAAAGTGCAATAGGTACTTTCGTTGTAGGTTACCTCGTTGAAGATCGTGCAGGCAGTGTCATTTGGAATTTTCGAGAATAGTGGACCACCTGAAGCATCCTGGAACACGTGTCTCATCTTCTGTTACGGTTGAAAAAACGATACGATGGCATCCCTGTTGTGAAGGTCCTTCCTGCAGACCCTCCGCCACCGACGCATGGATCGCAGTCATCAAGTTTAGCCTAGCATCATCCAAACAGAGACCTCGTGGATTGCGACCTGATATTGCCGGCACAGGTGCGAGCTCTCCGAGAAAGAGCGCGCTCGAGACGAGTCGCAGGTGTACGAAGGCTGGGTCGGCACAGCGAGGCCACGTCTGGCCTCCTTCCTGGGTTTCGGATCCCCAGAGCAGCGGGTCACGTTCACGTCGGTTGATGACGTACCGGTGAGCCGTGCAATATTACGGGCACAGCCGCAGACGCATTCGAATATGTGTTAACTTCACTGCGTGAGTCATCCTACTATTTCAAGTCAACCACCGCCAGGCTCGTGCTGCAACGGACTGTGACTCAGCTTTGCCGGCTGGGTGTACTGTGTACGCTAAGGCAAGAGATACATTTACAAGCGGACATTAGATGTCAGTAAACAATGACTCAAGAAATTCCTACCTAAGGACCTGCGGCAGAAGATGCTCTGACTCCACTCCTGGCACGCCACCGGGTTCGAGTCCCCGACTACACAGCACTTCTCAGAGGAGAGAGGAGGACGCACAGAAAAATAGTTTGGAGAATCGGAAAGAACCTTGGTCAGCATGGTAACAATGCCCCAGCACCTCTTTGACCCTGGTGCCCGCAGAAGTAAAAAAAAAAAATGCGTTCGGATTTGTATTTTTTTAGGGGGGGGGGGGGGAGGAGTATTTCTCAAGAAATGTAACGAAATACATTTCACCCTGATTGTATCGCGATACAAAGAAACATTCCAAAATGTATTTCGATACAGAAATACAGATACTGGTGAAAAAAATGTATCGCGATACAGAAATACAGATACGAAATGTATTTCTGAAATACTATCGCGATACATTTGTATCGCGATACTGCCCAACCCTGATATATACCCAAGCAGCACAGAGTTGGCCAGTCATCGGCCAATGGCTGGCGATGGTCCTTGGCCAAGTGGCCAGACAGTGGCCAGAGACTGGCCGGTGACTGGCCTTTATCTGGCAATTGGCCAATGGCCACTGGCCATCAGCCATCGGCCAAGCATTGGCCAATGACTGCCCACTCTCTGGCCACTGGCCAAAAGACCATCGCCAGACATTGGCCATTGCTTGGCCAAAATCCGTGCTGTTGGGTAATATATAAAAGTACGTAAAACTACATTATAACTACCGCTTATTTTTCGTCGCTCCAATTTTTGTAAAAATCCTCAAGCATGCCTCCGCGTACAACTGTGACCAAAATTGCAGATTTTGTTTTGAGTCGGCTATGTTTAGCATTTCGTTTAAAATATTACCGCGTGTAGAACCTTTTATTGCCTTCCCTACTAAACAAAGTTTGTGTTTTTATCATGTACGAGTACTTATAAATAAATTATGAGACAGATAATGTTTTCACTTTTCGCTCAATTTCAGCAAGCTGCATAAAAAAATGTAATTGTTTTCTTTTCTCGCGTCGCGTTCTCTTCGCACTCTTCTTTTACCCAGAATACACATTCCGGTAGACGTATTTGCACTGGTTTTGAGTTTTAAGCCTCTAAATATTCTAAAAAGAGCAAGTGCCTATGGTGTGTTTTGCCGATTGTCGTGTGTGGCGTTTTTGAACCACTCTAATTCTCAAAGTATTAAAAAAGAGCGTCTATATTTTTGTGTTGTTATATTGTATATGCAAGTCGGTAAATCGACATTTAAACTACTATTTATTATTCATCGATCCAATCTTCCTGAAAATCCTCAAACATGCCTCCGCGAACAACTGTGACTTAAACAGCGAATTTTATTTTCTTACATCCCTATGTTTCGTTTTGTTGTTTTAAAATAGCACCACGTATGGAGCCTTTCATTGCCTTCCACATTATGGAAAGTTTGTGTCTTAATCGCGTACGAGTAATGAGAAATAGATAGTGAAATGAAGAAGATTTTTACTTTTTGTTCCATTTCAACACGCTGTGTAAAAACAAAAATTACCATATGTTTGCGTCGTGTTTTTTTACACATTTCTTAACCAGCATACATTCATTTACAGGTAGATGCACTAGTTTTCAGTTTGAAGCATGTAAATATGCTAAAAAAACAGCAAATGCTTCTGGTGAGTTTATGGGCTACAGCTGTATATTTTATTATTCGTTATAATATTCTAAGGGACGTTTAATAAATAATCACGTAAAAGATATTGACGGTGTATGGCGTATAATAACAAGTTTGAAATTCCAATCGTCTAAACACTTTAAAATCACAACTGCCGAAAGTGGGTTTTCAGACAATTTCTGCCGGTGCCATCATTGGAGAGGCCTCAAGCCTAAACCCTATGCGCTACATAATCTATACAACGTTGGAAATATCAAAAAATAATATTATAAAACATTAAAGTAAAATACACTTCCTCTTGGAAACCTAGATTTGTAAGTTTCGAAATTTTATTGTTTTAATGTGAAATTCGTGTTGATAACAGAACAATCATTTTTATCATATTTAGAGGCATAAAACTCAATACAAGTCCAAATACCTCTAACGGAATGTATTCGTTGTAAAAGAAGGGTACGAAAAGAACGCGACGCAAAAAAAAAAAGAAAATCAAAATTTTTTTTTTTTTTATACAGCGTGCTGAAATTGAACGAAAAGTTAAAACCTTCTTTGTTTCAGAATTTATCTCCCAGTGCTCGTTCATAATAAGAAAACAAAATTGGTTTAATTTGGAATGCGATGAAAGGTTGTACACGTGGCATTTTTTGAAAGCGATACTAACCATAGTCGAATAAAAAAAATATCCGCAATTTAGGTCACAGTTGTTCGCGGAGGCATGTTTGGGGATTTTCGCAAAAATTCGAGTGACGAATAATAAGTTGTAGTAATAATGTCGTTTTACCTACTTTCATCTATATATATATCACTAAAAAAACATAGAGCTCTCTTTTGACTACGTTGAGATAGAGAGTGAATAAAAAATGCCAAACACGACAACTGTCAAAACCTCGTCGTTCTTTCCTGCATCTCTGAGATTTTTTCTCAGAAACTAAACATGTCGGGACATTAAAATAAAAATAATTTTTCTTCTTGGAACATGCTAAACAAAATATAGAAATTTAAAGCAAAATAAAAATATGACTTCCACTCGTTGCCTGAATCTATATGTAACCAACCATATATATATATTTTATTCGTTCTGCATTTGTTTTTGCCAGGATACACCATTATTTTTACAAATCCACCAGGTGTGGCTGCAGCGTTTGACATACCAGCGAACTTGCAGTTTATAAAGAAAATGTTGTTCACACATGTATAGTTTGCAGACGTTTCATGGCAGCATACAAAATATAAAAAAACTAAAACATAAATCGAGATAAAGCATATTTACGATCGAAAAATGGCACATATCATGCAGGCCACTAAAATATCATTCAAGACGGTTCACTTGAACGCAGGGGAGTTTCAGCTATTAATCAGCGGAATAGAGCGGTGGGGTACATTACAACATAGCTGCTGCACACGAAAAACAAAAACGTGAATGACATCGCCTGAGGAACTCCTGCTTACCGAGCTCCCAGTGCCTCTTTCTGGATGGTCGCATAAACGTTCCCGAAGCATTCTGAGCATTGGGAACAGCAGCCAAAAACGCGCGCGTTGAACAATAGCTCGATTTATATATTCCCAGAGGACTTGTCGCGTTAAGGCAAGCAGGAGTCTCGTGAAGCGATAACGCTCACTTCCTCGTGTACCGAGACCCACGCTGAAAGTCCTCGACACCAGGCCTAGAAAGGTGTGCACGGAAAACATAACAGTTCTTCCGTTCTTAGCGTTCAATATAGTGTTCTTCAGGTTGTGGGCAGGCCTCTTCACGATGTATAATTCGTGCATTATTTTGGAGTTTGTTCATTTTTCTGGAAACAGGTGCCAGCAGGTACGGGCATAGACAATGGTTATTATATTCCTGCATCGGTACGACTTGTTTTGTTATTTTATTTTAAAGCTTGCAATTTAGTTTTTGAAAAGAACTTCGTGGTTCCAATGGTGTAGTTGCAAACATTATAGTGGTGCGCTCAAGACCAGTCCAAGGTCGGGATTAATGTTAAGGCATCTAAAAAATAATGTGACCAGGAACAATATCACTTATTATGTTGTCGAGCTAGGCCTCGCTAATGTTAGCCGAATCGGGTCCACTGATTCTCACCCATGTAGGAGGGTGTCTTGGGCACCCATGCTTGCTGTTTAATTAGACCTTCAACATGATTCATTACAGCGGAGGACTTGCATTACGAATGAGTCTTCTAGTTGTTACAGTGTCACGGGGATTACCTGAAAGGAGTCCTGTGACTCTTTTTCTTCGTTGGATAAGAGTCGTTAAAGAGTCGCACTTGACTATTATCACCTAGAGTCGCCCATGCACTACTATGACTCTTTAATAAGAGGACGCAGGACTCTTTAATAAGAGTCAAGTGACTCTACAAACTGGAGTCATGGAGGAGTCAAATCAGTAGCGTGCAAATACCCCCCAAAGGGAGTCATGGTGACTTTGCTTTAAGAGTGCAAATGACGAGATAGCCAACTCTAGCAGCGTACCATGACGTTGCGCATATGGCAGATTTGATCATAATAGTTTGACACTAAAATAATGCTCCAGCAGTTGACATTTAAAAAATGCCGTAAATGGACCAATATATTTCATTTATAGGGCCGTGCAAATAGGTGGCATAGCATGTCAAGAAAACGCCATTAATGGCGTTTTCTTGAGTATAAGTATAAGTATAACAAAGCCCCTTCCCGAGCATTTTGTTTGTGCTTATCCGTTTGGGTCAAACGCCACACGTACCACTCGACCGCTCGGCGGACCCCACCTCCACATAATAGCACCGATAAGTATAACAAAGCCCCTTCCCGAGCATTTTGTTTGTGCTTATCCGTTTGGGTCAAACGCCACACGTACCACTCGACCGCTCGGCGGACCCCACCTCCACATAATAGCACCGATAAGTATAACAAAGCCCCTTCCCGAGCATTTTGTTTGTGCTTATCCGTTTGGGTCAAACGCCACACGTACCACTCGACCGCTCGGCGGACCCCACCTCCACATAATAGCACCGATAAGTATAACAAAGCCCCTTCCCGAGCATTTTGTTTGTGCTTATCCGTTTGGGTCAAACGCCACACGTACCACTCGACCGCTCGGCGGACCCCACCTCCACATAATAGCACCGATAAGTATAACAAAGCCCCTTCCCGAGCATTTTGTTTGTGCTTATCCGTTTGGGTCAAACGCCACACGTACCACTCGACCGCTCGGCGGACCCCACCTCCACATAATAGCACCGATAAGTATAACAAAGCCCCTTCCCGAGCATTTTGTTTGTGCTTATCCGTTTGGGTCAAACGCCACACGTACCACTCGACCGCTCGGCGGACCCCACCTCCACATAATAGCACCGATAAGTATAACAAAGCCCCTTCCCGAGCATTTTGTTTGTGCTTATCCGTTTGGGTCAAACGCCACACGTACCACTCGACCGCTCGGCGGACCCCACCTCCACATAATAGCACCGATAAGTATAACAAAGCCCCTTCCCGAGCATTTTGTTTGTGCTTATCCGTTTGGGTCAAACGCCACACGTACCACTCGACCGCTCGGCGGACCCCACCTCCACATAATAGCACCGATAAGTATAACAAAGCCCCTTCCCGAGCATTTTGTTTGTGCTTATCCGTTTGGGTCAAACGCCACACGTACCACTCGACCGCTCGGCGGACCCCACCTCCACATAATAGCACCGATAAGTATAACAAAGCCCCTTCCCGAGCATTTTGTTTGTGCTTATTCGTTTGGGTCAAACGCCACACGTACCACTCGACCGCTCGGCGGACCCCACCTCCACATAATAGCACCGATAAGTATAACAAAGCCCCTTCCCGAGCATTTTGTTTGTGCTTATCCGTTTGGGTCAAACGCCACACGTACCACTCGACCGCTCGGCGGACCCCACCTCCACATAATAGCACCGATAAGTATAACAAAGCCCCTTCCCGAGCATTTTGTTTGTGCTTATCCGTTTGGGTCAAACGCCACACGTACCACTCGACCGCTCGGCGGACCCCACCTCCACATAATAGCACCGATAAGTATAACAAAGCCCCTTCCCGAGCATTTTGTTTGTGCTTATCCGTTTGGGTCAAACGCCACACGTACCACTCGACCGCTCGGCGGACCCCACCTCCACATAATAGCACCGATAAGTATAACAAAGCCCCTTCCCGAGCATTTTGTTTGTGCTTATCCGTTTGGGTCAAACGCCACACGTACCACTCGACCGCTCGGCGGACCCCACCTCCACATAATAGCACCGATAAGTATAACAAAGCCCCTTCCCGAGCATTTTGTTTGTGCTTATCCGTTTGGGTCAAACGCCACACGTACCACTCGACCGCTCGGCGGACCCCACCTCCACATAATAGCACCGATAAGTATAACAAAGCCCCTTCCCGAGCATTTTGTTTGTGCTTATTCGTTTGGGTCAAACGCCACACGTACCACTCGACCGCTCGGCGGACCCCACCTCCACATAATAGCACCGATAAGTATAACAAAGCCCCTTCCCGAGCATTTTGTTTGTGCTTATCCGTTTGGCTCAAACGCCACAGGTACCACTCGACCGCTCGGCGGACCCCACCTCCACATAATAGCACCGATAAGTATAACAAAGCCCCTTCCCGAGCATTTTGTTTGTGCTTATCCGTTTGGCTCAAACGCCACACGTACCACTCGACCGCTCGGCGGACCCCACCTCCACATAATAGCACCGATAAGTATAACAAAGCCCCTTCCCGAGCATTTTGTTTGTGCTTATTCGTTTGGGTCAAACGCCACACGATACCACTCGACCGCTCGGCGGACCCCACCTCCACATAATAGCACCGATAAGTATAACAAAGCCCCTTCCCGAGCATTTTGTTTGTGCTTATTCGTTTGGGTCAAACGCCACAGGTACCACTCGACCGCTCGGCGGACCCCACCTCCACATAATAGCACCGATAAGTATAACAAAGCCCCTTCCCGAGCATTTTGTTTGTGCTTATTCGTTTGGGTCAAACGCCACACGATACCACTCGACCGCTCGGCGGACCCCACCTCCACATAATAGCACCGATAAGTATAACAAAGCCCCTTCCCGAGCATTTTGTTTGTGCTTATTCGTTTGGCTCAAACGCCACAGGTACCACTCGACCGCTCGGCGGACCCCACCTCCACATAATAGCACCGATAAGTATAACAAAGCCCCTTCCCGAGCATTTTGTTTGTGCTTATCCGTTTGGGTCAAACGCCACACGTACCACTCGACCGCTCGGCGGACCCCACCTCCACATAATAGCACCGATAAGTATAACAAAGCCCCTTCCCGAGCATTTTGTTTGTGCTTATCCGTTTGGGTCAAACGCCACACGTACCACTCGACCGCTCGGCGGACCCCACCTCCACATAATAGCACCGATAAGTATAACAAAGCCCCTTCCCGAGCATTTTGTTTGTGCTTATCCGTTTGGGTCAAAGGCCGCACGCACCACTCGACCGCTCAGCGGAACCCACCTCCGCGAAACCACATCAGCGTATGTTGCACAAACTGAATAATTCCTAATTGAATTCAAGTGTTGTTCTTTATATCAATATTTCATTTTCTGGCAGAACCAAATACACTGCCATTAATTCTCGATATTCATTACATATAAACGTTTATTCAGTCTAGCACGAGGCTCAGTTTTCAACCTCTACTTTTCTTGATGTATATACACATTCTGCCAACATGGGTGTTTTTCTGCAGCCTTATTTTTGCCTGTGATTCCGTTTTTTATCAGCAAATTTTCATGCAGCAATCTACGAGCCGACCTTACTAAAATATCCGAATTTTGTTCGTCTTGCCTTATGAAGGAAAACCTTCCTAGTTGCAACCATATTATAATCAGCAAATAATACATTTTTCTCATGCACTCTTATATTTTTCACTCCCGCTATATGCACCCTATTTCGTTATACAAATATATTGGTCTTTCCATCGAGGCACCTATATCAGGGTAAAATCACAATATATCATTGCTGTGATCCTTCAATGGCCATCTGGATTACTTAAAAGATAAGCCTCGTTGTTCTTTTTCGAACCTTAGCAAAATGGCATACCTAGGTAATCAGGCCTAAACTAGAATAAGTATTGATCACATAGGACCCTTAGCATGCTTATATCCTTTTCAAAATAAAAGTATTTTTTACTTGAGTCACGTTTTCTTTTTTTTGTATTTTGTGATTTAAGCATTACCTTAATAAACAAAAAAATCAGCAGAACCCATCCTTTGGGAATGATTATCTACGTTAATGTTGAATGTCTCCCTGCGGCTGGACCAGGCTTTGCAAACGCAGATTGCGCCGGATTGCTGTACTCGTGCGTAGTTACACACGCAAATATCGGGACCGGCCGTGGCACTGGTTCGACATTACAGAAACTCCTCCCACCGAACAATCGCTGCGCAGACTGATGTTATCACGTCTCTTCAACATATTCTATTATTAAGTGGCGCATTGCAAGAGCAAGCGTAGCTCTGTGCGTGTCATGCATTGTGATTGAGCACTGTCAAATCCTAGTGATAACAAAAGAGGAAGCGACTGAAGCTCTGTGGTATTACTCCAGCTTCACACTCAGGGGAATAAGATGGAATCCTGGCGGGGAGGATTTTTTTCAAGTTCATTTAACAGCATCAGCCCAAACACTCCTTTCCCTCACGGTCTTTCATTAATCCTCCTTCCCTCATCCGCCCTAACCAAAGGTGACATTACAATTATCGGGTACGAGACATGGAATGTCTTCATTTTCAGTCAAAAATTGTGCATGCAACTTCTACCTCGCCTTTAGCCAAGCCTCTCTACCGGCCATTGGGTCTTCGTGTGGCTGCCAGCGAGCGTAACGGGCGCTATAAGGAAACCTAAAGAGCTGACAGAAACGCATGACCTCCCTTTATAGAACACGGAGGACAAAAATGCTTCGATGAAAATTTGTCGCGTGACTCTCTTTGACACGCTGATGAGATCTCTGAGGATGTTCTTTTCGCCGTTTGCTAAGTTCTAGAAATAGGCGGGCCAAGTAGGTTCGGTTTCCGAAATACACTCTTCAGTGTAATGTTGCTTTTGTCGGTTGTAAACGCGGCCGTGATTTTTCGTTGTAAACGGCCGGAATACGTCCATGCCAATTTTTCGGTGACGGCCATTTTTTTCGCCGGAGTCCGTTGAACTCTTGTTTTGTGCTTGTTGGAAACGCTTTGACAAAAGCTGCTTCTCGTCGACGACGATACGTCCGTTGAACATGCGCCACCTTCTTTCTCGACTGTGTTTTTTGGCTGCCCGAGTCAGATTATGCCTGTTTCAAAGGTTACACGATATTGCGCTTTTATTTGTAAGTTCACTGGAAGCGTGCATCTGGTATTAGTCCTGCTTTCCTCGCAATCTTCGCGGTTTCTTGTGTTTATTTTTTAGTTAATTGGAATTTCGGTTTACAGAGAGTATTAGCTTGGGAATATGTTGAGAATAATGCGTGTGTAATAATAATGGTTTATTAAACTCTAGGTAGCGATCGAAAAATTGTGTTCGTTCGTGTATGTGATTGATATACCACAAATGATATGGAGCGTCCTATAAACACAGACTTGCACTGCCAATGCGGTCCGGCCAAAACGGAACAGAGGCATCGTAGAGTATTCGCTCGATATCGCGCAAACACGAGGCCGGAGCAAAACGAATGTACAGCAATACCTGCCGGATACCAAACAGTGGTGAAAACTGGACATTTGAGCAATATTGGCACCAATTTTCGGTCGGTACTGGCACTACACTGCCAAGTGTCGCAGTGGTGCTTGGGAACGGAGATGATCACATCGGACCATTGTGTTTTCAACGCTTTTTTAATGTAATTTCCTTCTTGAGCACGTGAGAAAGCACTTATTTTGCACACCAAAGAAATTCAGAACTTTGGCAGGCCTCTGGGTTTACTTTGGCGATTTTGACACTTTTTGGCACTTGAGTGGCTAGCTAGAGAAAAACCAAACTTCGGCATGTCTTAAATACCAAAATTAGGCATTTCTTGGGCAGTTATGGTTCAAGTTTGGCACTTAGTTTGACACTCCTTTGGCGGACCAGAAAGAGGCCGAACTTTGGCGTGCCCTAGTATAACCCAACTAGGGCTACATTTATGCAACATAGTCTAGCATTGACAAGTGGCATAGAGAATAACCTAACCGGACCTAAGCTTGGTCCTTACTTATTTACTCAATTTCGTCCAAGATTGGCGTTTCCCTGCAAAAAGGATGAAATTGTAATTTCTCCGAAAAAAAATATATGTTATGAAGTCGTCTCTAAAAACGCAGTAGCCACAATCCGCAAGTTCGACGGATTTTTTTGTTCTCGACTTTCGAATTTTAGAAGAGGCCGCGGCGGAAAGCAGTGTTCTTCACATTCGTCGTGGGTCGGATGTTTCGCTCGATCTCCCGCCGTGGATTTGTCTTTGTCTCTTTGTTAGATAACGCCACTGACGGTTCGCTGACGCATCTCCCGCCAAGTTCTGAAATAAAAAAAGGCCTCGATAATTTCTCTTGTCACCCTGTCTCTATAGACTTAGGGAGCATTCGTATTCACTCAGGGCTACAGTCGGCGGGTTGCTACCTTTACACTGCAGGGACTGCAAGTGCCAGCCTAATTTTAGTGAAGTAACTGTTTTGGATAGGCATAGAGACAGGGTGACAAGCGAAATTCGCGAGGCCTTTTTTATCTCAGAACTTGGCGAGAGATGCGTCAGCGAACCGTCAGTGGTGATATCTTACAAAGAGTTCGGGTACCTGCGATCGACTATGACGGGCATTACGTTAACACTGATTGGGCCTATCCCGACATATTATGCTGCTTGGTTGGCACGTTTGTGTGTGTCTATATATTTTATCTGATTAAGATGCTTCTTGTTTTCTTCCTTCCGATTTTGTGTAATAAACAACAGTTGTTAGTTAAGGGCCGTCTTGTCGTGTTTGTTTCTTTACTCTTGTCCAAGTTTATTTGCCGCTGTTTCTTCCCAAGGTGTTCACCTTTGCAGTACGTTTACGTTAAATTTATGCTAAAACCAAAAAAGTACCGGTTTTGAAATCAACTTTCTAGAAAAAAACATTTTTTTTATTATTTGTTAAAATGTAGATCTGATTGTTGTCTACTAGAAAAGCAAGTAAAGAAAGTGTTTGTTTTGTTTATTTTTTCTATATTTAAGCATCACTATAGCACAAAAACGTGTTTTTACGGCTCGAAACGGACTTGCGAATTGCGCGTCTTCATAACTAGGAAATATTCTGGCCTTTTTTCAACGTTCCAAAATAAAAAAGTCGTTCCACCCTGTTATATTTACTGCGCATTTAAATATTAATATAGGAGGCAAGCTACATTGGAGGAATTCAAAAGAGAAAGCAACACTGCTTAGCAGTCCAGCAGGCCTCGTAATTTTTTAATTTGTAGAAATCGGCAGACGTCGTATGGATTCGAGGCCTTCATTGGCCTATACGAATGTCCCGCCCTTCCGGAACCAGCATATGACGACGACCTTTCGCGCTTGTTGCGTTAGAGAGGACGGCCCGTGACAGTAAAGCGAGCAGCGCACCCTGTGTCACGAGGAGTGAAATGGTACGAATGTGTCTTTGACGCGGCGAACAGTGACGGTCACCCAGGGGAGTCAGTCAGTCAGAGTATTGCAGAAGGGAAAGCAAAGGAACTGTTGCCTGGGAGGATAAGGACACCGCGGCTTTAAGATATCGACGGTCAAAAACAATTCTGCCGGCCAAAACAACGGCACGAGCGGGCCCAAACCGGCGGCGCGGGACGAATATCCCGCAGACGCACACACGAGGATGGGCCGGTTTTGTTAGGTATGTGGGGAAATTTTTAAACCTGCCATCCAAGCACGCGTGAAACAATACCGCGTATTTGGCCAAGCTTCGAGCGCCCTATTTTTTTAAACGGCCGGGCTCTATTTCTTTGTATGGAGATCCGATGGCACCGAAGGATTATCTCTTTTGGAAACAGCAAAGCCCGGAGACTAACCTTAAAATCGAGCCTGTTCGTAAATATACTTGTATTTAATCTGCCCGGAGGCTAGTTGGACCGAAGTCAGCCTCCTTGTCAATTATAACCGTTTGTAAAGACTGGTCTTCTTCCGAGATGAAAAGTTACACCGGCTGACGTGTTCTTTTGAAAAAGGAAGGGGAAAGAGAAAGTTTGAGTAACTGCAGTAACTACCTCGAAAGCTCCCCTCCCAATACGAAGCTCGAGGCATGTTAGGTCTCGGTTATCTTCTCGCGCTTCGCTGCTCGAATCTATTCTTCCCTTTCTTCCGCACAGCCACTGTTCCGTACAGCCGTCGTGGCTGTGCGGAACAGAGTGAAGAGTAAATTCGAGCATCATCTGGTAGCCGTCACCCTGCCAGGCTTCAGCGTCGTGGGACTGGACTCGGCGTCGGTCAGCAAAGATTTTTGGTGTGTGTTTCTTTGCCTCGTTGAACTTTATTTCTGGGGTGCGGTTCGGCTGAACGTTTTTGTTTTTTTTAATGTTTTTTTACACACTGTTTGTTAGCATTGTTTAGTTGTTGGGTTTATTTCTTCATGGCGTAGCGGCCGGACGGTGCTGTGGAGAGCGTGTTTTCACGCATTTGGTTTTGTCCCGTTTAGGGAATGCCCGGAGGAGTTGGTTTTTGTTCTTGCCATGTGCGGCTGAGTTTTTCCGTCTTGATTAGCTTTTTTTCTGTTGTTTTATTTTTACGTGTCGTCTCCTTCTTTGTCTGGCTCTCCACCAGGCGCCTCACCTTGCCACCGCTCGAACCTAAATCTTGTACTTTTTAACGCAATTCTCGCTAAGGTCGGAGTTGGGCAATTTTATTATTATTTATTTATTTTCATTCTCTACCCCTCTCCATGACGATCTCTCTGTGTGTTTCGGACCGTTTCTGTGTCATCACTTTTGTGTATTGCGGCAGTGAAAGGCCATTCCCTGGTGATCTGTGCGATGTGCGGGGAACAAACACTAGCGTTTGGTTTTGGAAAGAATTGTATGTAATATATCAATGATGTGGTGACTTTCTACGTCCTAGTAATATGAAATCGAATAGCTAGTCATGTTAGTTTAAAGTGAAAGTTTCATAAATTGAAACAATACAACGTCTGTGCCTCTTCGATACTGGAGGTCTACTAGGCCTGCTGATTTGCTTATATATGTCTCTCGTGGTCTCCCCTCTTATCAAAACACAAATAACTATTCAATACCACAAAATGCGTTTATAATTGATTACCAAACGCAAACAAAAATTGAAGAAAACTTTTTTACAATTCGTAGAAACGCACGGGTCGCTATGTTTGGCTTAGGTCTTGCAAGACGAAGACATATTTCTCCGATATTGAGG
>JAZHYW010042015.1:0-29856 GCA_037355805.1 Ixodes ricinus | reverse complement strand
GTCACGGAAGCCGTCATGAAGCCGGCAGTTCGCCGCGCGTGCGCAGTGGGGGAGTGTGATGTCACCACCAGGGTGCCGTGTGGAAAAAAAAAGACGTGCGCTCTGCTTTGTCCATTTACGCACCAAGTAAAATATATGATAAAGTACTTTTTTAAAAGCATGTATGAATTGAACGGCACCTCATTTTGTAAGGTAAAATTAATAGTGTGTGTTGCGCCCCGTCAACATTAAAATTTAAAAAAAAATAAGTGTTTTTTTAGGGGGGGGGGGGGGCTTATGGTTCAGTGTCACGGTCTAGAAGATGTTGTTGACGGCGTGCCTCGTAGGGGATTTTGCGTTTTACGCTCTTTAGGGCGCAAGTCACGACGCCTTGACAGAGCGTGTACGCGTCAATCGAACTGCTCAAGCGTTTAAAAGACATACTACATATCACGTGCCATTTAATGACCACTGTCTCGTTTGATTTTTACTCTCTTCATCCAAAGAAACTTCTAAAAGGTCTGTGTTGAACCTTTGAAAATGCTGCACAAAGCTGCCTGAGGACGATGTCCTTGTTACGTCGGTTCGTCAAACTCTAGACGAGTTGGCAAGGGCCGAGGGAACAGTTTTGGAGTAAAGTGGGAGTTTTCTTTGAACAGGATGTTAAAAATGAGAGCTATTGAGCACTCAAGTGTTTTGAAATACGAGAAAGATGAGGTAAAGCGGGAATTAAATGACCCGCTCTAAGATTTCTTTCGCGAAGAATGTTTCATCGACTCGGCTTTTCACTGACGACAATGTCAGTCTTGAAAGCGTCGTAAGAAGCACTCGATACCGTTCTGTATCAGGGGTTAATGTACGCTCGCGTTTGAAACTCCGCCCGGAGGGAGATCCCTACCTAAAGAGCTGTTGGCACGGAAAAAAAGATATGCCGTTAAAAACAAAATAAATGAAACACTTTATCAAAGGACGATGCCGACGGACAAGGATAGCATTGAACATGCATTTGTGGAAGTCCACAAAGAGCTCTTTACTTATCGAACACACAATTGTGGTGAGTTTCAGAGTAAATTGTTACCACTCAAGCCGAAATTGGCGGACGGGTTCAAAGAAAAACTAGAACAGCCACACTTCAGGTGAAGTGGAAAAGGCGACTAATGATTTGAAGTCCGGGAATGCACCTGGACTTGATGGTTTCGGACTCGAGTTATATAAAGTGTTCAAAGACCAAGGGCTCTCTTTTCTTTTTGCAATATGTGTTTTCCGAGGTCTTGTCGGGTGGAAGGGGGAGCGAGGTGCTCGACTCTGATTGGTTAACGGGGAGGTCATGTGACCAGAGGGGTAGGCGAGGACAAGTGAGGTAGGCAAGGAGGAGATCGACCACCTGTGCGCAAGGGGGGGGGGTGCGCGCGAGTATGGGAGGCTTTGGAAGATCGCCAGGTTTATCAGCCCAATTAGCGGTAGTATCGCTTCATTCTAGAAACAACCGTCCAGTGTACGCACGGTACGCGTTAAGCTATCCGGTGAAGAGCGACGTGAACGTGGGCGCCTGTCGTTTGGAAACTCAGAGTATCAATAAACTTTTCTGATGCTAGAAAGTTTTACGCATGCAGAACAATTGCCTAGGAACTTTTAGATCCTTTTTCCCGAAGGATATCATTTTGGCCAGTCTGAAGTGCTGCCATGACATCAAAGACCTTGTTAATTAGTTCTTCTTAAGCTTCACTAATGGGCCGAGAGTTAGTTTCGATATCCCCACCGAGGAGTAAAATAAACCGGAATCTTATGGTGCCGACATAAGTAGAAAGAGACATGTGGGCAATTCTATACAGTTCTAAGCATTCAAGATACATTGGAAATCATGCCTTTGGGCCTAGCAATACATGAAAAAATAGTTGCTTCTGAATTAAATAATTTTAAATTTACCAACCCATAACGAGACATTAAAAAGAACTTCGACATCTTGGTGCAGCAGCTGGTGCCAGGACCTCTGCCAAAGTTGAAGGAAGCAGCCGCTCTTCTGTCTGGTGACGCTGTAGTAGCAGATGATGGTGACTTGCTAAATCCTATCAGCACCGTTGGAAATGCTGCCATAGGACACACGTATTTTCGCTCAACCCACGAAAAACAAACTTGCGATGACCGGACAATTTTCACAACAGGACCCATGGACGTTGGCGAAGTAACATTGCCTTCGATGATACTGTTGCTGTCTCCTGTTGGCGCATGCCATGACTTTGCCAGGATTGCGAGTAGCAGCTGCAACGAAACGATGAAAAATTTAGACAGCTGGGCGCAGCAGTTCCTGCTACGCCCACTGTGTGAAATTTCAAGGTATTGTTTTCTTCCTGTAAAAAAACAGAAAGAGAGCAGCGAACTTGATAAAGAACGCCGGGCGAGTTCACAGACGACCAAGTCAGCGTCGCCATTAACTTTTGGCGCCATTTGCCAATTGGCGCAGCGAGCAAACAACAGTGCGTCATCTGCTCGCTGGCATATCTCTATACTAAGCCCCCCCCCCCCTCTCCCCGTCACAAGAATATTTCTAGCTACGCCGCTGCTCCATCCTAAGGACCGTAGGTCCCGGAAAGTGGAGCTATTATATGCAATAGTAGCCACATGACTAATAATCGATATAGCTCACCTTTTTTTTTAGTGTATTATGGTGCCTGCACGTTAATAAGTCCAAGTATGTCCACTGTGGCATGCGACACTCGAGTTCCGCCAGTCGTTAAAAGGTGTCATGAAACGATTTCTCTACTTTCGGTAAATACTTTTTAGAATCACTCCATAACGTTAATAACTGAATATTCTTGCCTTAGTTTTCCTTTCTGGTCAATGGCAGTCGCCAAAAAATTCAAGAAATATGAGCGTCGTTCATCCGCTCAACTCGGAGCCAGAACAAGGGGCCACGTGGACTGGTGCCTATCCTATGCCGCCAATGTTAATCGTACCCACGCGCTGGGGTTGGCAAAGTAGAAAACGCGTGCTGAGCTCCAGGCATTTAGAGTTCGGCTATTCTCATCACCGCAGTGATTGGACTTAAAGCCCTCATTCTGGGAAAAGTGGCGCCATTCATTGTTGTGAAACTGCTCGAGACGCGTGTCGTGCGCCACATCTGGGAAGAACATGGCGCCTGAAATCTAGCTCAGTGCTGCGCTGTGCCGCCATGATCTTCCCAAGGGCTACGCGTTGCACGTGCCTCGTGCATCGACGCACCTTGCACTACTTTAGAAACATGAAGGGACTTTCGTTGGACTATACTCTGTTTCACCTTATGGTGCACCGCAGGAAAGGCTACAAGCGCGAGCTCCTTGCTCTGGGGCACATCTCGGCGGCACAAGCTCTCGTGACTTAAGAGCGGGTGCCAACGCTATGAGTTCGCGCTTCTAGCCTTCGCTGCGGTACAACATAAGGTGAAACAAAGTATAGGGTGCCTCAATGTCCTTCTGTTTAGGGTGATGCCACTCTTTGTAATACCTGATGCCGACCGCACGCGCACACGGGTAAAATACAATGAAATCGACGAAAACAAAATGTCGCTATAGCACAGTCAGCGCTAAAAACGCGAGCAGGGACACGCTCTTTCACGCGCCTCTGAACAAAAAAGAAAAAATAAACGTGTGGGACAGAACGGTTAGATGTCTCCACCCTAAATCCCGGTTCAGACAGTTGCGTTTGACTGCGTTTGACTGCGTTGCGGCAGCGAGAAACCAGGACATCCCTGCTGCTTACATCGCGTGCCAAGATGACTCCTTGAATTGGGTTCCACACTTCATACGAAGCACAGATGTGCCGGTGAATCGCTTTCGGTTCTCGCCGCAACGCAGTCAAACGCACTCAAACGCAAGTGTCTGAACCGGCCTTAAGAAAAGCGCACATGAAGGCAACCTATGTTGGGCACGAGCCCCTACCCAAGTGTCCGTCGAGGCTTTGATCTTTACGAGCCAAAGTTGAGTGCTGTCGCAGTTCCCGTGTCCAATCCTTGAGCCGCTCTCGACTGTCGTCATGCGGGTGGTTTCGATCCCACAATTACGTCGTCAACCTTTTCGAAGGGCAAGACAGAAAGAGATAGTACGTGCCCTTTTATCCCCGCAATTTCACCGCAACAAATAAGCTTTTGAATCAGTGACGGCCTGTGCAAGTATACTTGGCCAGACTAGGACCAGTACGCCTTAGCAAAGCCATGATCATGGATACATGATATCGTTTTATGGCCTCTTTCTACAAAAGAAACTATCAATAAATAATGGACTGCAATCAAGACGTGGGGAAACGGTTCTTTTTTCCAATTAAAAATAAGATAATTCAACATGTTTTTGCACACATAGAATTACATGTTTCTCAAAATCCCTCAAATAAAAAAAAAAATCCACTAAGATTTTTTTAATGTGCCGGATACATTTTCTTTATATTTTCCACTTTTTTATTTTGAGAAAAATTTCGGGCGCAATGTAACAAACACTTAAACAGTAAAACAATAAATATTTTTTCTACGTGTACAAAGCATTAAACACTTTGCACAAAAAGTTCCCGGCTCGAAAACGTAATCTTGAAGCACCTTAAACTATTATCGAAATATGCCTCAATACTAAAAGGTCACTCAAATGACCAGATATGTCCTTCGTTTTTTTTTTTAAATATAAGCTCAAATATAATTAATTTAATTACCTCTAGTAGACCAGTTTGCATGAGTTATACGTGCAAATATTAAGAGCAAAGAAACTTGTATTTCCTATTCCTGGGGCCTTCAAAGTGGCGTCAACGCGCAATCGAAAAAGACGCGATTTTTGTTTTCTCACGAAAACAAGGAAGTATCTCGAAAACGCAGAGTCCGTTCCATTTCTGGAGACATGTTTTGGTACCTTACGTAAACAAACGTTTTATCTTTTTATCTTTTTAAACAAGAAATGGGCATGACACTTGTATGGCCGTCCTTCTCTGAACACGCCCAGGAGAGCTGGTGGAGAGTCTTCCAAATCGATGCACACCGCTGTCGCCTTCACTCGGGGTGAATGAAGGCGGCGAAACCGGGGCTCCTTCGGGGGAGTCACTACCGCGGGACACACGTCAAAGCCACCTGCTGTGCCGGCGGGGCTGCATTGGCCGGGGGCGCCCATAATAGAGTAGAGACGCCGGGTTTCAGTTTAAGCTTGGCAAATATCTCTACAAGAAAGCCGAGCTGATGGAACACACATACCCGGTAGAATCAATTATAGCGACAATGATCTGCCTTAGAAAGTTTTTGGGTGCCTGTATAGGACACCTATGTTAAAAATTTGAATCCCTCCACCCGTAAGAAAGAGACGAGGAGTCTTCCTTATCACGAAATCAATTTTGAGTTAAAAGTCAACCTGAATAACGCAAATATTTTGGAGTCTATACGTCTCAAAAGAGGAGCGTATTTCCGGAAACGCTTCAAACTCAGCATGTATCTTTATTGCCCTAAAATGTATTTCGGAGCCCATTTAAAGGAACCATAAAACAAAGGGCCAGGCGAACTATACTTACGCTGCATGTTCGGGAAGCGTGAGTTCGGCCTGCCATAGCCTCGGGGCAATCAAAGTTTTGGGTAACACGTCGCGCCATCTATCTAAAAAATATTGGCAACACTGGGAAGGCCCTTTGACCAGCCTGCTGCCTTGTGGGGTATTTATAAGGTACTTTAAATGAGTTTATTGGAGCACTTTTGGTATTGTCTTCTTAGCATCGTTATTAGCCGTCACAGAAGAGCCAACGTTGAGGCTGTAGGCACTGCTCCGCGTACCGTACTGTCACAACCAGGAAAGCTTAGCAGGCGTGAAGCTCCACAGATTTCCGACGTGGCCGTCGGAAATACGAACGCCGTCTGTGACGAATAATTGCCGTAAAACGTGTCGAATGAGCATTCCGTTCACCTTGCACGACTTCAGATGGATTTCTAAATGTCCCATTTGATTCGATATCTGGAATTAATGATCTTGATGCGCGGCGTTGTCTTTGGGTTCGATGCGATGACTCCTCGGCGTCAGATCAGTCGCTTGACACGCTCACTGCTTTCTGGCCCGCAGACGAATCTTGCTCGAAAGACGTTTTGCTTGTCGATTAAGGAGTAGGAGCGTAGTTACTGGAGTGAGCGCTTTCTTCGCTTCGCCGGTGGCAGAGCGGACTGTCGTTTGTGCCTTTAGCGTGATCGCGTAGCTGCCCAAAACGGCTGCTCAATTTTGACCCGTGTCTACAATTCAACCTTCATCCCTGCTGCAAAAAAAAAATAATAAATAACTAAAAAAGTTACAGCCTACATTAAAATAAAATAAAAATTATTACGTACCCCACGACACAAGGTTATCTATGTGGTGTTTATTTGTGTATGTAAAAGATAACAGCATGTTGAAACGACGAGAACCAGCACCGCCTTGAGACGAGCAACTGCGTACGACACCGGCCAAACTCGGACACCAGAGTCGTCTTCAACACGACGGCGAGGGGACGGGAAACAAGCTGATCCCAAATATGAGGTCAGTCATTCATACCAAAAAGTTCACTTGAAAAAAAAAAGTAATAGGGTTATTGCTTGTAAGGGGGTGGGGGTGGGGGAGGGTGCTTATTTAGTTGAGCTTTTGTGAAGGAGGGAAGCTTGACGAAGTCTTCATTTTGTGATTTTGAAACAAGCGCAAAACAACGTAAAAAAATCTTCAATTGTCTTTGTTTTATTGGTTTTACTGAAATTTGGCCGTAATAGACAGTTTTTGTATAGCATTGCTGGATGTTACGTACGCAATACGCAAGCGTTTTGCCATAGCCGTACCGTAGAATTCCGCGTGGTCACAGTGCCACCATATTGCATACAGAAACGTCTCCAATAATTTCAATTCAAATTAAGAAATGCCGCAGCTGCCTGGTCAACCGAGGTTTTCTGCGGAGTACCGAGGTTACGAGTACGAGTGCGTAGCCAAATTCGATCACGGAGCCTCCGTCAATCGTCCCGCGGAAAGGGCACCTTTTACCAATGTACCTACCAATGTACCTTTTACCTACTTATGTCCAGTGCATGGCGACAACTTGGGCGATTTTTTTCGAAGAGTCGTTCGTCCGTCGGCGATAAAGTGCGCAAAGAGGCCTAGCGGTGAGTGGATCGCAGCGTTGGCGAACATTTCGAGCGGCGAACATTTTCACTATGCACTCTTTCAGCTGCTCGGCGATCTGATGGGACCTCGGTAGGTACCGGAAAGAATTACCGAGCTGAACGACACGTAATTTCACGTAACACTGAACTTCGCCAACACGACGTCGTCCATGCTGCCCCACTCGAGGCAGCCGCCATCTTGAAACTGGCGTTCTCGATGATCCCGAGATCTCTAGGGATCTTTCCGCGAAGCCCGCTATCCTGCAACGCGAAATACCCAGCGTTGTATGCGTATACGCATTACGCTAGCCCTTCTATTGCGTTCTGCGCGTCCGAACTCTCTACCTGCAATGTCTTTGCACATGCAAAACCTTAGCATGCGGTAAACTTAAACTGTCCAATATTTGGACGTTCAATCATGTTCTGCTACTTCACGTTTTGGGTTGTCTTAACCTATCGAGGAAAGAATCTACTCAAACTCGTTAAAACAACTCACACGCCTACGCAATAATATACTAGTAAACGGCTTATTTTTCGCGAGGACCTAATTTTCGCGAATTTCGCGAATCACCTACAATTCGCGATATATATGTCCCGCGAACAATTCAGGTGAAATGTAAACACATTGAAATTTATAATAAGATGCCATCGCGTCCCGAAAGTTAGAACCCGCGAATTATTCCAAAACTTTAACTTTGACCTGAATCGTGAAATGTTGAGCCCGCGCAAAATTAAGTCATTTACAGTAGTTAACGTTTAGATACATTTTGAAAACAGTAAGTGTAATGCGACAACTCAACGTCCAAAATTCATTAAAAAAACAAAAACAAAAACGCAATCTTGCAAGTACGTTGTCGGCGCTGTCGATTTTTAGCCTTCCCGCTGTTGTCTCATTTGGCCACGTTGGCGCTGGTGACCACGCGACGGTGACGCGCTCTGGAATCCTGAACGGCGCCTGTAGTACGGCCATGCTCGTTCACGCAGTTTTATGGCGGATTTATAAGTACAGTACGACTGCTGGAATGACGTGCTCAGCATGCATCATCCAGTAGCAATAAGGGATCCGCACGCCGTTACAACGCTCATTTAGGGCAAACTCGACAGTGGTGGATGGAGACCGGTTGCATCCCTCGGCGCTGGAATGCCAGTTTCGTTTTATGCGATCCGAGCTGCGGCACGCTAACGCACCCGACCACAGTTCTCATATTTTCTTATTTTAAATCCTTCGATCGAAATATCACTAATTAAAGTACATAGTCTCTCACTTTCGACACAATGCCTGGGCATTGTGTGAAAATCAATGCCAAGGCTGGGCATTGATTAAACATTTTAATCCGAGTATTTGCTACGCTTAATCAATTAATTATTCAACTAATCGGTTGCATTGACTTTCAGACGATTAAAAAAATGTAAAACTCAAAATTTGTTTTTACCGTTTCTTGCTATGTCATTATTGATGAAATGTAGCTCAGGCCTTACTTTAATTATGACGCTGCACCGACAAAAAAAAGAAGAAACTTATATATAACAATATATAGCCCATTTTTCGCGAAGCAAATTACCTATTGTCTTTTACTAATGCTTTTAATGCGAAAATACTCATTGTACCGAAATCTTTGGAATTGAGCGGAGTTGCCCTTGAAATGCTGTACTCAAGATGTATTTCAATTATTTTTCGTAGTTATTTGGTGTTTTGCAAATACATTTTATCGAGCGTACTTGCTGCTTTATCTTATTTGCATTTCCGAACATGTTGCAATTTTTTTAATCCGAAATACGTTTCACCAAGCTTTAAAAATAAATCGTGGGCACATTTTACCGGAATACGAATAGGCACACCTTAGCGCAAAGTCGAATCGATGGCCAACATCAGTCGGAAACGGCCTAACATAAAACAGGAAGTAAGCCAGGAACAAATGTGCAGACTATAGAAATGCCAACAGGAGAACAAACAGAAGGCGATTGGGAGAGGGCACGAATAAAGAACACGTTCTCTTGTTTTTTTGTATTTAATGTTTGATCTTGCTAGGCAAGAATATGAGTTTCTTTCGCCAGTCTGGCACTCACGGGGGCACTGTCCGTAGGGAACGGGGATAGCCCGAACCTTTTATGAGGGTAGAGGTTGTAACAACCAGACAGGAAACAAGCTACGAGCAGAATGAGCTGTTAAAATGCAAACAAAGGGTCCTCCCAGATTTATGCGCCCCACTGAACGGGGTTTTAGATCTAAGTACCAAGAAAAAGACAAAAGAAAAGGACAATCGCATTTTCGTGTCCTCTTGCGCCTTTCTTTTTGTAGCTTAGTCAATTATCATACAGCGTTTGAGTAAGCTATCTGAAGAAGGCGCGGCGAGCTCATCCTTTTTGCGTATTCAAAATATGTTTAACGTAAACTCAGGTTATTGCGAATATGGCGGGAAGTAAAGCTTTGTCCTCCAAGAGTGCACTTTAAATCCCCCAGAAGATGTAATTTTCACCATCAAAAATGTCATTTTGTAACATGCACCAGAGATGACACTCCTTTGACTGGGACGGTATAGAATAGCACTGGATGTTGTTTTATTTGCTTACGTTATTTACAAATAAAGAATTCTGGTGTCATTGAAGTCGATACAAATTTCACAATGGGAAAGATCCTCAAAAATAATTAAATTAGATTTCTAAGTGGTTGTATCCTACTCAGGAGTGAAAGTAACTTGAGCGGTAGTTTAAATACTTTATGAAGCAGGAGTTATAGTATGTTATCTGAAATACTTTTGTCGAGTACCTCCTCCAACACTGGTCTGAACAAGGCCAGAAAGGGGGCCGACATTTCACGTGGGTATCGCGTATCTCCCGGCAAGGGCACTGTCCGTTTACGGCCCTCTCGCAGGCAACTTCCGGAAAAAAATGGCCCTGTAAAATTAGCCCCGTAAAAAATTGCCCCTGGAAGAACGTCCCCAAGTGTCACGTACAAAAAACAAATAATCCCAAGGCTAAGAAAATAAAAAAATTTCCCCTAGGAAGCGATTTCGAATTGAAGGGTATAAATCTCGCAAATTTCCCCCAACAGAGCAATCACATTCTGACATGAATAGGCCATTATTGATTTGTCTTTGTTTACTTCGTAAAAAAACAAGCAAAAAACAAGCAAACAGGGGATGTATTTTGAAACGATGGCATGAAGCGTGCAAAATATTTGTAAGCATTGCCGGTCACAACCATGAGCCACCCAAATATGAAAGGCCATTGACGCCTTATGATCAAAGAAACCATAAGGATGATCCAGGACCGAGTGGGCGCTATTCTAAAAAATGCAACCTAAGGCTCTTCAAAATGCAGGCGCCGTCTTAAAAACCTCTGTGTGGTGTATTCCACTGGAATGACGACAACAAACCGATGTCACCAGCCAGTTTCGTCGGCTTCTACCGTTTTGTTGCATATACTATGAATGTTCATGGCAGTCTGTTAAAGTGCATCTCCGCGTATCATTTTATCACAAATAATAATAAAAAAGAGACTGGCAGCATCTTAAATCAAAATGCGATTTCAGTTATGGGGAAATTCGCGAGGTGGCCTCCAGTTTTAAAATGAGTTTCATGGAAAATATTTTTTCCTTACCCCTTGGGCCCATTTTTCTATCTACTTTACACTTAGGACCATCTTTTCCGGGGAAATTTCTGTCGGGGCCGTCTATTCCGGGTCCAATGTTTGCGGGGTTGCGGGGTCATATTTTCTACACCCTTCGCGAGGCGAGGGCCGCACGTCGCACAACCTTGAAAACGTGTGCGCGAAGAAGGACGGTTCCTCGAGCCCTTAGTCATGTCGCTTACATAACGGCGTCCGCCAGAAATGTGAGCGAATTTTTTCTTCTTCCAACATGGGACGGCTTTATGAGCACAGTCTAGACGAGATAAAGTATTGAGGCTCCGAACACACGGGACCATAATGTCGCCGTAAGCTGACATTTCGGGAGAGCCGCGTTACATGGTCGAGGCGTTCTGCAAAATTACAAACGTGCGTCGTTTTTTTTTATTTGCTGGTAATGCGTGGTTGCGTTGCTGGCTCTTTTTTCGGTTCCGAAGGCCGCTAACTTCTATCGTGTTGCGAAGTCAGTATCGTCGACTTGCCAAAACAAATCTGTAGCTGTCACGAACGCCATCTTTTGTGGCATTCTAGCGGTGTTCAGAGCTCGTTATGGTTTGTATTTTTTGTGCGTGCGCCCAAATACGACTTTTGTTCGCGTTATGCGAGCGACCACTTCGTGTTTGTGGGTTTTCGTTGCTATGTTTCCGCAAGAGCGTTTACGCAGCCATAAGTGTGCCGTACTTCGGTGTCGCGGCTGCTTACAGAACGAAGTGCAAGTTGAGGCTGTTGAAATTTCCTCGCGACGAAGGATGTTAGAAATATGTATAGTTGCGTACTATATCGCGAGAAAACGTATTTCGCCCTCCACGCCCAGCAACGTCGTTCGAAAGGCTTCCCAAATTAATGATGCTGTCATATTGGTGGTCACTGAATCGCTGCCAAGTCTGCGTTGTCGTTCGGACTCAGCTGCGTCAAAATTACATGTTCGTTTTTGTACCATTTTTAGTTTGTAGCTTTTATTTTCCTGACAAGTATATTCAAACATGCTGCTCAAAGTATTGAAGTTTATAAACTTCCCGGGTAACACACAGCGTCAACGTACCACGATCTTCAATAAAAATATCGTCAAGGTCTTGATTTGACATATGATGCCTGAAATGCGTCTCCGACCTGTGTGTTTACCGCTTTAAAGAAGGTGGTCCCTCTAGTTCCGCCTGATGACGTCATACAACTGTCATGCTGTCGTCGGTCGCGAACCTGCTGACGTCACTTCAGCGGTGGTTGGTAGGGTAGACGCCTATTCTGCTCCAGGTTGCTCGTCCGCTTGGCAGTCCACGGAAGCTTTGGCAGACATGGAGGATTTGGGACGCCGTGACCACAGAGACACTTGAGTTTGCTCGTGCTTTTTGTGGGAAGTTTTTACGACCAATCGCAGGGATCAGCGACGTCCGTGCGACATGGCAGTCCGTCTCCTGTGAAGTCATTTGTTGCCACTTTGAGATCGCGTTTGATGTGTGGGCGGGATAGGACGCTAAACACACCATGCAGTTTGAGAACGTTTTCCAGGCACCTCAATTGGACAGCACTGCGATCTGGTCAAGATTGTAGATGGGAGTTTTTGTTTCATATGTTAGAAAACTTCACATATGATTATAAACCGAAACGAACGGACTAAAAGTGGACAAACAGTCACGCCTCAAACGCAACTGAAGAGATTTTATTCACACGTCGTGTTTTATATGCCACCCTCGAAACGACCTCCTCCGAGTTTTCAAGCATTCACAGAGCCAACACCACGCTCTCCTCAACACTACCAAGAGTACAGGACTCGGAATTCTCTAACAACAGTCCTGTCGGGGTGAAGTAAAACCTTAAGATTTTATACAATGTTTCTTTTTCTCTTCCCCACCCCTTATAAAATGTAAAAACATCCGCGTTGGCGCATCCAGTTGCGACTGAAGGTTGGCTAACAACATTTCACAATCCTCATTCAAAATCATGGTGTAAGGCGCAATCCTCATTGTCTCTTTTAAAACCCTTTGGGTACAATTTTATCTTTACTCAACATTATAGAGTCTTCCCACAACGGCAAACAATTATTTGCTCACTCAGGGGACTTCAGGGTCTTTTCAGAAAGCACAGGAAGACTCTAGTAAAATACCAAGTTGGTGTTCGTCTATTACATTCCAATGGCCTCTGGGTTGTCCTACGTCGGAAAACAAAGCGTTGTTTAAATGAAAGGTTTATCGAGTACAAGAGGGCTGCCAAGACGAATACAACAAATTCCCGAAATTGCAAGGCACGTACAAGAGTGCAATAAATATTTGTGGTGTGTTTGTTGGTAGGTGGGCTTGGGGGGGGGGGACTATTGTGTGAAGTGAACAAACAAAAACAAATTTTACAAAATGGTTTCAAAAGAGACAACTACGATTGGCTCTGTGACAAATTGCATTATCCAACATTTCAATTGCACTGGATGCGGCGACGCGGAGGTTGTTACTTTTCTGAAGAGTGGGAAAAGGAAAAGAAAAACATTGCATAAAATCTCGTGATTTTACTTGAGTTTGACAAGGCTTTTGTTTGAAAGCTTGAGGTTTGTGCCGTTGACTGTGGTATGGAGGGCGTGGCGTTGGCTGTGAGAACGCGTGCAAACTTGGGGGAGGTCGTTTGAGAGGGTGGCATATAATACATAATGTGTGAAGCAAATCGATTCCGCTGCATTTCAGACGGGTGTGTGCTTGTCCCCTTGTGGTTTGTTCGTCTCTGGTTTGTAATTATGTGTCACGTTAGCGAAATCTCCTGTTTAATTACTTCGTCTTTTTTAATAAACCTAAAATCCAATTCATATGTCGTCTATAGGTGAAGTTCCAGGCTATAAAACGCGCACGGTCAAACGAAGACTCCTTGCTATGATGGTCACTGAAAGATCTTTTAGTAACTTGCAATCTACAATGACTCTAATAACAGAAAAAAAAAGCTTGGAGTGAAACAAGCTCGACTCACCTTACACGTTCGAACGTGATACCGGATCACCCACTCTTCGTGACCTCACAGGATGAGCGCTAATGTCTCGTCATAGTACTGAAGCCGTAGTGCTGAATTTGTGGTGTCAAATGAAATGATCAACTCAAGGCAAAGACTGGCCACGCGAGCACTCGGTCGGCGCTCGGCTGGCACTCGGATTCACTCAGTGCTCAAACGAGTTCCAACCGAACATCGACGGAGCACTCGTCTCCATTGTGCGATCTATGTATGTTTTGTTTGAACGCCGAAAATGAATAACTTTGATCACTACGATATTCTTATCTTGTAGGTGCCGCCTTATCTTCTCTGCAGTTGGCGGCAGGCTATGAACGAAGTACAAAAGGCGTGCGGAGGCAAACAACAACGAATAATAACGGACCTTCCGGGAAACGTAGGTTATTTCCGGTTGGCTATTGTTTTTGCTTGTTTTGAGGACACTCAGTGAGTAGCGAGTGCATTAAAAGTCTCACCGTCGAGTGCTAACTGCGACACCTCCCAAATTTTACTTATACAGGAACGACATGACTTCCTGTTTCCAGTTGGGTGAAAAGGAAGAGCATTGTTCCTCAAAGAAATGAAGAAATCTGCCGAAGGTATCGTGGGCGCATCTCCAGGACTACCTACTCGACAAGCCTGGTCCATATAACCTGAGAACAACTTAAAACCTACAAATCCCTAAGCGCGTTCACCCACTTTGTGAACGACATGGCATCGGCGGTGAGCACCTACCTCCGACAGACGTCGAAGATAAGCGCCGTGCTTCCCCGCAAGGGGTCGCCGAGCGGGTCTTGATTTCAGCAGAAAATATTTCGAAAGTTTTTTACGCTTCCTTTACCGCGACGCGAGTCTCTGTAATGCACACTATTCTCGCGTATTGACTTGCTCGCGTTGATATTCATATTTATAATCAACGAAAACCAGGTCTGTTTTATTTTCTAGATTTATGTTCATTTTTAGAACGTATTTATTAATTCATTTGCACAGATACCTGCTGCTGCTGTTACGCATTATGTAGTGGAGTACATAAAACAAAACAAAACAAAACTTCAAAGTACACGCAACGATAATTACAACCGTTTTACTGGTATTGGTAAGAATAGTAGAATTATGCACCTATACACATTTTTCGTTTAGCCTCGCACCCAGCCACGTTGTCCCCTTATCCGGTATGCGTTCCGAACAAAAAGCAAGAGATTACAACCCCGAACAAGTAAAAAGTATAGAAGGGTCATAACAAGAACGACTGAGGGTTGCAATTAAAATGTTAACACGTTCTATTGTCAAGGCAAGAAGAAAGCGATGTTTTCACGCATACCGGAAGTACTAGAATTGCAGATGGCAGCGCTCACGTAGAAAAGGTGTGTAATTGGCACAGAAAAAGTACGCATCGCTTCCGGCTCCGAAAGGTCGTCTGCTATTGCCGGGATCTAGGAAGCGCCCATTATAGCCGCCTTCAATTTTACGTGTCGCCACCTGTCGGCTGTTGCGCCAATCGCACGCATTACGTTAGCAGACGGACGCAGAAGGTGTGGATTTTAAGTTCTTGATTTTACGTTTTATACTAGGGTACTTTCGTTTCAGTGAAATTTTCATACACAAGATTCATTATCTTCGGGCACGTCTGTGGTAAGTCCCTTCAAACATCCAACGATCCCTTTGACTCACGCGTGGCAGTGCATTCTTCAGCTGTCCCCGACTCTAGGCAGTTTGGTCACCAAAACATTGAGAGGGCAGGGGATGAAGGAGGATTTGGGAAGGGAGCTCAGCCACTCAAATCAGAGAACTCGATAAGTTACATCGGCCTTCAATTTCAGCGCAAGCTCGATAGCCCTCAGATCTGAAAGGGCTAATTGTGTCAAAGAACGGCTCCGGATTTAGCCCCGGGGATCAGACGGAGCGCCAAAGTTAGTTGCAAGGAGGTCTTCTGTAATCCTGTATTCGCTCGAACAGGTGGCGGCGTTTCGATCTCGGCCGTTTCTGCAGAGAGCCTGGATTTGAAAGAGGGAGCAGATCGAACCATGGTGAGCGTTTGCCGTCTAATGGCGGACGCCTTCAGAGCGGATTGGTCACGAGCGCGCATGCGTGGCGTTCTTGCGTGGCGGCCCGGAAACCACGTGACCCCAATCGAGCAATTGGAAACACTCTGAAAATGTGGGCACCCTAAACCGCTTCGTGCGGGATTGCAACAGGCGAGGCGATTGCGCAGTGACGTTTCCCTCAAGTTTGAGCAGGACCGTTTCTTTGGGAAGTGCAAATGAGGACTTATTCGGCGGGAGTCCCGACGCGCGGTCACTTCCGCTGCAGCCTTGGCCGGAAAGTTGGGTGCCTAATTTGAATATCCCGGTCTCAAGTGCACGGGATTGCTAAAGCCCCTGTTCAGTGCGATATCCCGCTCGGTTTCACCATCCAGCTCTAGGTGTTCTCCTTCGATGAATTGAAACTTGCAGAAAGGCCTCTATTATACAGACGTTATTGTAGCAGTTTGGTATTGCGGGCGAACGTTTATAATACCTGGTATTCCTATCCGGATATCATTACGAAGTTAGGCCTATCAGAGATAGAATGTGACAGTATTAATCGTAATAGTAGTAACAATGGAAGTAATTATAGCAATCGCAAAGACAATAACGTTCAAGAATCAAGAATCAATTTCATTAGGTGCCCAGGAACAAGAGTATGGTCTTGGTGTTGGCACACCAAAACTTACATACACTACAAATTACGCACGAACTGAACACAACATTACAAAAATACAACGAATACATGGACAATACCTACGCACATACACTACTGCACACCGAGTAGAAAACACCGTCCGAAATGCTCGGCATGCGTATTATATAAGAAAAAGTATATATTACACCTTCACACAAGTGATGCGGCACTCAAACTTCTGTTTGGGCTGGAACTTGGTCAACGGTGTCTGAGACGTGCCTGACGCCAATTTCAATCGTCAAATAAAATTTCGAAATTGCCTTCATGGTCGTCCCTTTAAAGATATTAGAGCTGAGCCATTGATGATGAGGTCTGGCACTTTTTCAAATTAACTGTTTGTTTAGCAGCTTCAGTAAATGGTTAAAAGCCTGCACAAGACTCGGATATACGCCGGTAGTGTGAGCTGAACCTGGAAATCCTTCCCAATCATACCAATGAACCGATTTGTCGAACCAAACAATGTCAATCATCCGAGCTTGCCTAGAAGATTCAGAGTCAGGCTGAGCACGGAACTGTGTGTAAGTCGACATCACACAAAGTAGTGATCGGCTAACTTTTCAAGGATCACAGCCGAATCAACACGAGCATGTGACGTTCGTATATTAAGATAATCAATGTTCAATGAAATTAAATATGGCTTTAAAACCTCGTCTCGAGTTGGCGAAGAAATGACACATTCTAAACCAGGATTATATAAAATATTCAAGTAGTCACATACGAAAGGGTCCATTGAGTTCAATATGTCGATATTAAAATCGCCTACTTAACAAAGGTGCTGCATGGAGGATGTAGGGATGCCGCAAATTGCCCCCTCGTTCAGACGTGACAGCTCGTCAAGTCTACCCAACTTGAGGCTCTCCGCGAAGAATGCCCCAACGGCTGATCCCTTTCTTTTGGCGGCACCGTCCAAGAGGATCTACGGGAACCGGCTGACATGGCCGCGGGGGAAGCGAGAAGAGTAGCCGTTCCCAGAGCCCGGTTGGAGCGTCTTCGTGGAGCGGGGGCGGAAAGGGTGGTAGGGAGGCCTTCGCGGCTCCAGAGATGGCAGTAATGACATTACTGTAATGAAATTACAGTAATTAAATTACTTTTGGAGTAATGAGTAATGTAATGAATTACTTCGCCGGGCTAGTAATTTAGTAATGTAATGAATTACTTTCAGGCAGTAATTTCGAAAAAATTACTCATTACTTTTTAAATTACTTTTATCCTAAATTAGAAAATTCGTTTGCAAGCTTTAAGAAAGACAAGAAACATTATTTTGCATGGTAAAATGTTGTGAAACAGTATCAGAGGAAATAATCGACGGCCACCTGAGCGCAAAGCCTTGTACGAAGAGCTGAAGAGACGCACAAAGGAGGGCTGGAAAGGCGACGGAGAGCACGGCGTCGCGTCATCACGACGACACTATGCTTCGTTCATCTCTAATCTAACAGTGCTGTGGGAGCTGCAAGCTAACCAGAAGCAATCAAACACCTTCTTTTAATCACGTGTCTTGTCCCTTTCTCTGCGCGTGGGTATGAACGAGAGTGTGGTTACGTGGAGAACGATAGACGTGTGACTGCTCCAACAAACACGTAGTTTCCACCGTTCATCCGTATGCTGACGGTGCGTCAGCTTAGGGATGAACGGCTCATAGGCTACAAGGCGACGGGCACATCACCAGTGAGTTAAACATAATTTAAATCCTGAGAGGACAGGACAAACAGATCCCCAGCCTTGTACTTTCGTCAAGCAAGGTCAAACCGTAAGCTTCGACCATTGTGAACAATAAACGACCGGAATAAATAGTTAATTCCAAATGCCTTGTCAAAGCCCCAGACCGTTTCGTGCGTCCTCGAGCAAAGCAGGTGCCGCTCGCGCTACGCCTCGCTGCCTTCCCTTGGGAAGTTTATTCGGGAATAAGCCTACAAGCATATATCGCCCCCGTTTGTTGGGAAAGTACACAATTTAAGAAGCTCGCGCCATTCCTCAACTGGCGACGCTTCTGCTTAGCAATTATCCGGGCCCTTTGTGTGACAATTCGCAAAAAACTTGGACTCTTCGGGTGTTTCGGAAAAATTTTTCTTGAAAGAAATGACTGAGAATAGGTCAACTATACTCGGCGACAACTTTTCTTGGCAATGCAGTGGAGGGTACAGGCACGCGTTCCCTCTCCCATTTTGAGCACTGAATAAAGCGGTGCGCGTGCTCCCTCCTCTCCACTGCATTGCCAAGAAAGGTTATCGCCGAGTATATAGTGCTCTCGGGAGAATAGAATTAGACTGCGTCCGAGGCAGAAGCGAAACGTTTCACGTGACGATTCCTTGTAAGAACGAGCTGCCACTGCCCGACTTAACTAACTGACATGGACTACAACTTCTAAATCAGGAAGACGGAAACATATCACCCTTTTAGTAAAAACCTTCACCGTTGAATGAACAGCGAAACCGGTGAGTCGACTGTCTTTCTGAGTCACATCTAAAGAAGCTATTCATCATGTTTAACACTTATGTCGTGTGCGCCAGCAAAACCACTGTTCAGTATGGTTCACTTTGAGGCACATAAGGTTGTTGCGGTGTAAACAGGAAGATCTGAGTTTTGGTAGATATAGACCAACTCAGCTCTTTGACGTGACATGACTGCGGTGGCGCTGCTGTCGGTACTGCGCATGCGCAACGCCTCGCTTCTCCCGGATCTGGTTCCTGCACACGCGCTGTGTGGGCAAACGAGGGCTTGTTTTGTAAACACTGTGTTGGTGTATACGGTAAATAAAATGAGCACGATTTACTGCCTCAAGGTATTCAAAAGTAATGTCAAAGTAATTTCAAAGTAATTTCATTACTTTTGGAAAGTAATTGTAATGTAATGTCATTACCTTTAGTCTGCAGTAATTTGTAATGTAATTTAATTACATTTTTGCAGTTTTCAGAAAAGTAATTAGTAATGTAATTTAATTACTTTTGAAAGTAATTTTGCCATCTCTGCGCGGCTCCCCTTGTATGCGTGAAGAGGGTGCTGGCATCTTCCTGATTGGACAGACCCAGTGTCAGTGCGCTGGCTTTGAGGTCCTGGGGAGCCAGGACGGATTGAGTCTGAACGGGCCCGTGCGCAGGGCAAGACGTCATCCTCCCGCGGTCCCGAGGGCACCGCGTATTCTGTCTTGCGGAGCAGAGAACTTGCATTGCGCGGCAAAGGACTTGGCGCCGAGGCGCTGTTGTTGGCGTTGTTGCGGCGAGCAGCAGCAGCGTCGCAGCACATGTATCATATTCGCTCTCCAGTGTAAATATATTTATCAAAACGACCATAACGAGTCCTCCGGTTCCTGACTGCCTAGAAATGCAAACCTCCCCCCCCCCCCCTCAGCACCGCACAGTATTCCACGGTCACCCCGGTCCCGATCGAAAACCGACGGAGACGACGAGGACCGGGGACACAACCATCCTTCCGGGAAGCCTGAAATATTACTGAGGACAAAGCAGAGAGGAGTTGACTCCAGCTCACCAAGGAACATTCGTGCACTTTCCTGCAGGAGGTATATAAAAACAACTGGGGCAGATAAAGGAGATGAAATTTTCAAGTTTTAGGGAAAGGACCTCAGTGTGAGAAAATACGAAATCTATGCGAGAGACTTGCCATGATTGATGAACATAAGCCACAATGACCCCCCCACCATTGTGCTTATGTTGTATATAAAAAGGCGTTGTAGTCTGCAAGCGTATATTGACAAGGCATGTACCTCTAGAGTATTAATTTCTGTAAAAATAGAGGCATGGACATCAAATATATCATCTCCCGATATATTATCTGAAAATCATACCAGCATTTGCGGAGATTCCGAGTGTTCACATGTAAACCTATGAAAGTTCCTTCTCTCTTGTTTAGGAAAGTTTAAAAATTAATGAAGTTACTACGCCATGGAAATCGTAGTAGTCGGGGTTTAAACATTTTTTTTCGATATCACCCACTGAGGTGATTTGTAGAAGAGCTCGGCTGTCATGTTTTCTTGCATAGATTTACGCATTTTTTAACCTATATATACTTGCAATGCTTTTCTCAGTTTTTCACCTTTTCCTTTCAGAAAAGCTTAAGGTTGAAATTACTAAGGTTTTCATTGAAGAATATCATTGGCTTCAAGTTCAACGATGATTGAGTTCCCTCAATCAGCAACGACAAGTCCATCCGCTTTCGCTTCACAGGAACCGATGCGAAGCTGACGAAGAATAATGGCGCATTCACGAATTTGTCTGTCTTTTTGGAGGGCAGACGCCAAACAGAAAAAAACATCCAATGGTTGGAACTGCGAGAGGCCGATGTTCGAGGCTAGGGTCGCAGAAAATCACACCCAAGTTTTGTTTTGAAGTGCAAGGCACACCTTGCATCTCCATATTCGGCGAACGACATTGTTGACCGAGCTCATTCAGTTCGGCCTAATGCAGAAAGACGGAATGAGCTTGCTCCTTCACTGTGCTCTTAAGCGCCTCCGCTACGGTGCCGATGCCTTTTGGTAGTTGTTTTTGAGTGCTTAGGTCCGTAACCGCGGAGTCATATTGAGCATTGAGCAAGGCGACTAAATTCACAACAGATTCGACGGTTGTCCGCAGCCCTCTTCACAGCGGGTTTCATGGCCAGAATCGTCTTTTACTGGAAGCGTTAAAAGATGTGTCAAAACTTTCTTTTAGAGAGAGTAGCATGTCCAGCGTATGATTGAAAGAGGCGAGCTGCGCCGAGAAGGCGGTTGAGTCGTCTTGAGAGGTGGCCTCTGGCGATCTTTGCGCTCAAGCGGCTGTCACCATTCAGACAAATCTTACATCGCCACTTCTCACGTTTTGATGGTCACAATGTCGTGAATGTAATCGTCGGCGATATCGGCAGACTGTTCCAAATGATGAACGTTGCAACATTCTGCACGTTTTGTATGTCTTCCCACTGTTGGCACCAACACATCGCACACTGCACAGGTAGCACGCGGGGACGTTTCTAAGGTACCGGGAAACCAGTTTACAAGCAGCAGCAAGAGGAAGGTGAGGTGAGGGCTGAGTAAGAAAGTACAGGCTTACCAGAAGCAGCCTGGCAGAAGACACAGCAGTGCATAAGGACAGAAGGGCGCCTGTGGCAACGCCTGAAAGTACTGGACGAGGGCTGTAGCTTTTGCATCGAAGGTGGACGCTTGTTACCACGGCTGAAAGGAGGTCGGGTGGCAATCGCGGTGATCGAAACCAGAGGTCCTATGTTGCGCTTTTGGACTCCCATGAGACTAGGGACAAGGAAGTGACGTCAGCAACGCTCTTTTTTGCTGTTGATTGGTGGAGTCGGTGATGACGGTATCTGCTGGGTATACCGTCATGTGCTGGAGATACGTTCATTTACACCTACGTCACTTCCTTCTCCCTAGTCTCCTGGGAGTCCAAAAAGCGCAACATAGCACCCCAAGGAGCGCTTATGTTACGCACTGGACTCCCATGGCGGCTTGGGAGAAGGAAGTGACGAAAACAACGCAGCATGCACCCAGATTGGACGCTGATCTGGTGAGGTTCGCTGATGACGAGTATCCGCAGAAGAAAACAAAGAAATGGTGAGCTTTGTTTTCTTCTGCGAAAATTCGTCATCAGCGATCTCACGAATCAAGATCCAATCTGCGTTTGCTGCCTTGTTTACGTCACTTCCTCTTCCTTGTGCTGTGGGAGACCAAAAGCGCAACATAGGGCCCCGTGCTGCAAACTTGCGGGCGCTTGTCCAAAAGCCACGAAACGTAAATCACGCTGATATGGAGCGTCCAGAGACATCGGTTAGGCTCGAAGCAGACAGTCGGCAAGCAGGACCTGTGGGCCATTAAGAATGGTAATAAAGATAATATATATAGACGGCGGAGACGAACGTCTGGTTCATAGACTTCTTCTTGCACATAATAATAATGAAAATGAAAATGATAGAGACAAAGAAAAAGGCAACAGGCAAGGGCCAAACGCCAAAGGCCAAACGGCAAAGGCCAAACGTCGAAGGACAAACGCCAAAGGCAAACGGCGAAGGCAAATGTCGAAAACAGGCCAGCGCAAATGGCAAATGTCAATGGCAGATGTCAAAGGCAACGTCAAAGGCAGCGTCAAACACAGAAATAGAAAGACAAAGTAAAAGACAAAGTAAAAGGCAACACAAAAAAATTAAAGTCGTTTACAACTCCCTGTAATACCGAATTAGAACGTAGCCCTTGAGGAGGAGGAGGAAGCATGCCTTCCTCCTCTCCCCTTCAGCTCTTGCTCCCATCCCATTTAGCGGAAAATTTTCGCTACATTTCCCGCTAAATTCTGCGGAAAGCATTCCTCGCTAAATTTAGCACGAAATTCTTTTTCTGATAAATTTAGAGGGGAACGTTTTCCGCTAAACTTAGCGGGGAACTTGTTTTTCTGCTAACTGTAGCGGGGAAATTGTTTTCGTTATATTTAGCTGATAATTTTTCTCCAATAAATTTAGCGGGAAAATTTTCCGCTCAATTAAGTGGGGCAATTTTTTACGCTATGTTTAGCGGATGCTTTTTTACATAAAATTTATCGACGAAATATTTTTGTTGAATTTAGTGAGGAAACTTTGCCGCTAAATTTAGCGGTGAACTTTTTTTCCGCTAAGATTTAGCGGGGAAATGTTTCCACTAAGTTTAGCGGAAATTTCCCCCCTAAATCTGGTGGGAAAATTTGTCTATAAATTTAGCGCAGAAATTTTTCGCTGATTTTAGCGGGTAATATTTTTCACTAAATTTAGCGGGGTAATTTTTCCACTAAATTTAGCGGAGAACTTCTTTCTCGAAATTTAGCGAAAATATCCCCGCTAAATTTAGCGGGAAACATTTTCCGCTCAATTTTTGAGGAAAAAATTTCCGCTTAGCAGAAAAGCTTTCCGCTACGGTTAGAAATTTTCCCGGATATTTTCACTTATATTTAGCAGAGAAAATTTCCACTAATTTGGCGGGGACCTTTGTCTGCTAAATTTAGCGGCGAAATTTTTCCGCCAAATTTATCGGGAGAACATTTTTGCAAAGTTTAGATGCATAATGTCCGCGAAATTTACGAGGAATGTTGCTAAATTTAGCGGGTAAACTTTTCACCTAAATTTAGCTAAATTTAGTGGAAAAATTTTCACCTAAACTCAGAGTAAAATTTCCTCTCCTCTCCCTCGTGACCCTCGTGACGTCACACGTGACGTCATGTGTGACGTCGTTATGGGAAACGTCCGATAATGCAACGCGCGGTTACGCCGATGACAACGGCAACGGCGACAGCGACGCCGACGGCGACAGCGCTCAAGCCGGAAACGGGCGCCTAAGGGCTGCGCTTTCAAACAAAGTCAAAGGCAACGTAAAAGACAAAGTCAAGGGCAACGTAAAAGATACTGTCAAAGACAACTTAAAAGATGCAGTCAAAAGCGAAGTAAAATATACGGTCAAAGGCAAGGTAAAAGACAGTCAAAGGCAACGTAAAAGACAGTCAAAAGCAACGTAAAATATCCGGTCAAATGCAAGGTAAAAGATACGGTCAAAGGCAATGAGAAGAAAGTCATAGGCAACGTAAAGATACAGTCAGAACTACAAATATTAAATGCTAAGCAATACTTGTAATAAATATTAATATTTATATATTATTTAGAAACTGTCAAAAAGTCTTTCACATCCTAAGGGCTCACTTTAACGAAAAGTCTGCAATCCAATTTGTATCGTTCTGTGTCTTTGAAGTAACGGGAGGTTGGAGTATAATATGTGTAGAAGCTATAGGGCATTGCTGTATGTTTTGTAGCGCTTCCATCTGCTGTACTTTGTTTTTATAGAGCGTGAGCGAAATGGATGGTTGGTCCATTGAAGGTACCGCATGCATTGATTTCTTAACACGGTGCGCTGAAGCATTTTAACAGAGATGGCCGGAGATAGTGCATTCTAGGCATACAGATTACAGAATAAACTTACCTAACTGTAAAGTAACAGAACAAACATTAAAACAAAACATTATTTTACTACTTACAGCGTCCGCCTGCTAGCATAAGGCGTCTGATTAGGCTGACAGATAAAAATGGCAGGTATACATAAGAGCGATAGCGCAGATCCCTAATCTCCGACACCAAAGGATGTCTTCGATCCGGCCTTTCTTTTCTAGTAATGCGCGAGCTCGTTATTTTCACTAATACAACACATTAATAACGCACAAAACCTACAAAATAGACTCTTCTGGTGATGTCTCAGATACAAGTCAACTAGCTGCCGCAATTTCTTGACTATTGCGTGACTCGGACGGGTTTCACTAGCACAGGGCCGCCATAGGTAGCAATTCACGCTCTCATTTTTTATTGTTTACTCAGGTATATTTATTCGATGGACGAAATGTACCATCTATCAAAGATATTTTATCTTATCCAACATATCTCATAGAATTGGTTCGCTTCGATATAGTAGTTGGAGTTAACCACGTGACGTATGTAATGCCAAAATCAAACATCTTTTACGTTACTGCTGTTTGATGAAGAATGTAATAGATGGCAAGTATATTTTTCTCCAGAGATAGAAACTCCATTTATTTCGCAATGGCGCGCTTTAGTGTCAGTTTCATATTTCGCTAATAAAAATGCGGAGGCATCTGTCACGTCCACAGCACAAGCCAGGATTGGCCTATGTGCGATTTACATTTGAACTGTATTTCAAGACGCAAATGAAGATTGATTGGTTGATTGGTTGGTTGATTGATTGGTGGATCCTCAGCAACACATGCACAAACGACTTATCCGATAACTTCAATGCGCCAAAGTTTCATTTGAGTCGCATGGTCGTCACCAACCTGCAAGAATCAGAAAAAAAAAAGAAAAGGAAATCGAAGCTCGACAAGCTTCTTAACCCACCGTCAGTGGAGAAAAGCCTCATTATTTTGGTTCGTATATTTTCCTTCTTCCTCTTCCAGCGATAGCCGTTCTAGGCTCTTCCAACCACTGGAAATGACGCCGTTGTCGCACGCACGAGTGCAGTGCAGGCAAAGGCGGCTTCCCTTCGATCTACCCACTAATTCTTCCAATCAGAGCTCGGCGTTCTGATGTACCCGCGCGCTCTCGTCTCCTCCTCTCCCTCACTTCCTCGGCGCATAGATCCGCTGTGCGTGAAGCGTTATCACGCGGAGCAACACCACAGCTTTGACGGTCTGCTTTACAAACTACATTTGTTGACTCACACATATGCGTATAAGCTTTGTGCAGCACCCGCTAGATAGCCAATGTTGAGGTGAAGTTGCGATTAAGACATAAGTTATTTATCATTCTTAATGCATTTTAAATTTAATCGGAGTTAATTGTTGAATCTAAAAACCTCGGATAGGTGGCGCGAGCTGCAGCCCCATTAAAAGCTTTCAGCCGTATCCATCCATCCCTCCATCTGTTGCCGTATCACGCCACCTTTGACGTCACATCACGCCACCTGAACAGAGGGCTCCAGTGCGCATGCGTGCGTGCGAAGTCACTGCGCGAGCTCACGGCATGGTTACCGTGAGCTCGTGCCGTGACCTCAATTTTCTGACGATTTCGGTGTAAAAATGGCGGCCGACGGAGCTCTCAAATCCATAAAGCTCAATGGCGTGAAAAACCCGCAAGCGGCCGAAAGTGGACCCTATCTTCCCGTTGAAAATTTCAAAAATTCACTTATGAATTATGAATAAGAGAGCAGTTGGTGCTTGAACATAGGCATCTTGCTCGAACGGCTGGGGCTACGTTCTGGCGGAGTTTGAGCTGTCCGCTATGTCTAGTTTTATTTTGCGGTGCGAAAAACAAGGTTAGATTTTCGCGCCGACGCACGATTCATCCAACATTGCTTGCTGTTTATACAAAAGCAGCCTTTTGGCGACGTCCATTCATTTCCATCGGTAGGCACTTGTTCACTCACGTGCTATTTTTGGTGCCAAATGGTGACTGTCGGCTCTAAAATGGAACAAGTTGTATTTCACGTGCCCTTAAGCAACGTTTGTTCTTGATTGACTCACTCAGACGGGGCTGCTAGCCCTTGGCTACAATTGGCATCACGAAGTACGTAAAACAAAAAGAAATGTCAACACAACATCTGAAAACTTTAGACGCTCAGCGGAAGGATTCCGGGAGCTCGTGAGTGGTTTCCTTCGAAGGAATCTTTGTTGGAGGAGTAAAAGCCTTCAAGAAGATGGCAACCGGTAAATAACGTGGATGGACTTGATGTCCTGTTTTCAGACTTCAAGCCATGCACAAGCCCACAGTTGTTATCTGTTCAAACATTCGCTCAGCGTAAGCATTAAACATTTGGTGGAGTGTGGGGTGGAAAGAAAAAGGGGGGGGAAGGGGTTGGACCTGGTGATGCTGTTCCTGCTGTCATTCGACGAGACAAGTGACAACAAAAATATAATATTGTCGGCGCTGTTACCCGAATAAAAGAAAAAAAAAACACATACACGGGGGCAGGACCCCGGCAGGGTGTGCTGTCAAACGCAGAGGATCCGCTCAACGTCGATTTTGTGCTCATTTGTTATTACAAAAACCTCTCGCATTTGTAATATTCGGTGTTTCTTCGTGACATCTGCGTTTGTCACCAACGTGCGGTTTGTAATGCCTGTTCCGATGGTGCCATTGTGCTGGGGATGTTCGGCTGAGACCAACGTCGTTTCCCGCAGCTTCCGTCCGCGCATAAATTTTTTGTACAAGCGACGCCGGAAGTGGAAATCATAAGCACAATTGCACAGTGTTTAGCGGGCGGAAAGTATAAGAACACACGTGCACAGAACAAACCAAAATCGTTGAATAATTAGAATATAATATTTATGCACTATATATGTTTTAAACACAAACCCCTTGTGGGGACTTGTCCTACAGATGTTCAAATAATGCTTTCAACAAATATACTTTTGCGATCAACACCAAGTAAATACCCTCGTGGAACAATTTTTGAATTTTCCCAATTTCTTTTGATTTTGTGTTGGCCTTTCGCATGTGTTCCAGCTTTAAGTATATCTTGCAACTTCCAGTAAAATACTAGCATTTTGGTTCAACTTGCGTAAACAGTAAACTGGCCTTTTTTTTTTTGCGGAATATGAAACTGTGCAGTTTGCTTTTTGCGCTGAAAAATGTATTCGTGGTAACAACATTGTAACCGATTATTGCCGAACAGAAAAATTAAATTTTAGTCTCTCGTCAATCGTATAGTGCAGTCTATGTTTCATATAAATTCAAACATCGCCATTGGCTCAACGGAGGAGTTCACATCTATTTAAACACGCCTTTGCTTCATATTCTAAGTGACTAGGTATAAACGCATTGAGCTAGTTGTTGTATAGTTTACTTGCTTAGCTCAACACGTATTGATTTCTTGATTTCTTTATTTATGCCACCAGTGACCGGAGGCATTACAGAGAGGGTAAGCTCCTAGAGTGTGGTTATAGCATTTTTCAGATCAACATGGTTAAGAACTGTTTCAATGGATGTGGGAAGGTGATTCAAGAAATAGATGTACGATGCATGAATAATTTCGAGTATCATATATTGTGATACTGTGAGATCCGGATATTATGTAGATGATCACTGCAGATGATATGTATAATTACTCCAGTAGTAGTTCAAATTTCAAAACTAGGTTAGAAAAAAATGAAACGAACATAAACGAATTTTTTCGGGCGTAAGTAGAGAATGTGTCAACCTTATATATTTGTAATAGATGTTATACTTAATTTTGATGTACGGTGTAATCTCTAAAAAATGAAGCGCACGGATATATTCTGGACAGCTTTCAAGGCGCCGACAAGATTCTCGGTGTTAGAGTGCCAGACAGCACAAGCGTACTTCAATTTTAAACTGACTGGAGTTTAAAAAAAAGTTTCAGTGTGCAAGAATTCTGGAAAACGTTACGTTTTAAGTGACCAAGCACGCGGTTGGCGTTGGAAACGACGTTCTGAACATGTGAGTCCCATTCGAGGTTAGACGTTATGTCGACGGCCAGGTATTTGTAAGAGTCAATCTTTTCCAATATCGTGTCAGTAAGAGTATAAGAAGGTACGTATGCTAAAGCACCAGGAAATGATCACGTGTTTCCATTTATGAACGCCTAATGACATGTGCCAAAGGTTACATGAACGTGATATGAAATCGAGGCAATTGTGAAGAAGTTGTATGCAAGAGCTGATAGCCATTTTGCTGTATGCACCACGATCATCAGAAAATAAACCAATAGGTAAGGAATCGTGCAAAGGTAAGTCCTTAACCTAAGCGAAAAAAGCAGAGGGCTGAGCACAGATGCTTGAGGTACATTGGATAGTACCGAAGTTTCTGATGAGTGAGTGTTACTACAATGTACGAATTGTGATTGATTAGTGAAAAATGAGCGAGTGCAAGAAAGCCCAGTAGGTTCGATATAAGTTTGTTGACTTTAAAGAGGGGAAGTTTATGAGACACCCTGTCAAACTCCTAGCAGAAATTCAGGAAAATAATGCCGATCCCTGGGCCATGATCAACAATTTGATGAAAAAGCATTTGTTATACTTACAAGTTCTGTTTAGCACAAAAATGATTTACACAAACCATATTTGTTGATGTTGAAAAACGAATTTGCCTAAATAATTTTGCCAGATCAAAATGACGATGTTCGATCGTTTTACCACAAATACTTACAAGTGAAATAGTTCATAATATATAATATATTCTAACTTTCTGAGAAAAAATCTTATGCTCAGCTAGTATAGACCTTTCTCTGTAGACTCATGAGACTACTATGGACATTCTGCATGAACATAAATGAACCAAAAGGAACTTTTTATTGTTGATATTTTCTTCTTGAACATAGATAAAAAAAGAGCAAGCTTTCGTGTGGTGTTTATCCCAACCAGACTAAATCAGAATCGGATTTAGACGGATTTATAACTCGTAAATCGGCACTTCTTTTCGAAAGAGGTGCCTGAAAACGTCGCATATCAGTAGAGCAGAACGACGCATACCACGCGTTGGTTCGCTGTCGCGATACCGTGTTTTACGCACTGTAGCCTGCACCCGGTGTATAGTCAATACGTGGCACCTATTTCGCATGCGAAAACCCACGCCATTCACCATTCTACGCAGTACAACTTAAGAAATTCCCGTTTTAGTCCCTCAGAAAGAAGCTCGTGTATTTCGTTAATCAATATTAACGTATTTTGTTACTCACAAAATTCGTCGGGTCTAGTAAGAATAAATCCCCTAGAAAAAAAAACAAAAAAGTCAACAAAAACAAATATCCGTATAGTCCGGCCCTTGAAATAATCCGTAGGGTGTAAAATTTTAACTCTGAATCATCTATAGTCCGCGAACTATAAACCACTGACTTCGGTACACATCTCTCTTCTTCTTTGAGAATGGGGTTTGCTGGACGCTTTTACCATGGAGAAGATACATTCCGGTTCCTCTCAGTTAGCATCGGACAGCTAGCGTATACAACTATAAATAATCCCCCAGCGGTGCGGACACTCCGCGTCCGAGAGAAC
>JAZHYW010042014.1:0-29570 GCA_037355805.1 Ixodes ricinus | reverse complement strand
GGACGATGTCCTTGTTACGTCGGTTCGTCAAACTCTAGACGAGTTGGCAAGGGCCGAGGGAACAGTTTTGGAGTAAAGTGGGAGTTTTCTTTGAACAGGATGTTAAAAATGAGAGCTATTGAGCACTCAAGTGTTTTGAAATACGAGAAAGATGAGGTAAAGCGGGAATTAAATGACCCGCTCTAAGATTTCTTTCGCGAAGAATGTTTATCGACTCGGCTTTTCACTGACGACAATGTCAGTCTTAGAAAGCGTCGTAAGAAGCACTCGATACCGTTCTGTATCAGGGGTTAATGTACGCTCGCGTTTGAAACTCCGCCCGGAGGGAGATCCCTACCTAAAGAGCTGTTGGCACGGAAAAAAAGATATGCCGTTAAAAACAAAATAAATGAAACACTTTATCAAAGGACGATGCCGACGGACAAGGATAGCATTGAACATGCATTTGTGGAAGTCCACAAAGAGCTCTTTACTTATCGAACACACAATTGTGGTGAGTTTCAGAGTAAATTGTTACCACTCAAGCCGAAATTGGCGGACGGGTTCAAAGAAAAACTAGAACAGCCACACTTCAGGTGAAGTGGAAAAGGCGACTAATGATTTGAAGTCCGGGAATGCACCTGGACTTGATGGTTTCGGACTCGAGTTATATAAAGTGTTCAAAGACCAAGGGCTCTCTTTTCTTTTTGCAATATGTGTTTTCCGAGGTCTTGTCGGGTGGAAGGGGGAGCGAGGTGCTCGACTCTGATTGGTTAACGGGGAGGTCATGTGACCAGAGGGGTAGGCGAGGACAAGTGAGGTAGGCAAGGAGGAGATCGACCACCTGTGCGCAAGGGGGGGGGGTGCGCGCGAGTATGGGAGGCTTTGGAAGATCGCCAGGTTTATCAGCCCAATTAGCGGTAGTATCGCTTCATTCTAGAAACAACCGTCCAGTGTACGCACGGTACGCGTTAAGCTATCCGGTGAAGAGCGACGTGAACGTGGGCGCCTGTCGTTTGGAAACTCAGAGTATCAATAAACTTTTCTGATGCTAGAAAGTTTTACGCATGCAGAACAATTGCCTAGGAACTTTTAGATCCTTTTTCCCGAAGGATATCATTTTGGCCAGTCTGAAGTGCTGCCATGACATCAAAGACCTTGTTAATTAGTTCTTCTTAAGCTTCACTAATGGGCCGAGAGTTAGTTTCGATATCCCCACCGAGGAGTAAAATAAACCGGAATCTTATGGTGCCGACATAAGTAGAAAGAGACATGTGGGCAATTCTATACAGTTCTAAGCATTCAAGATACATTGGAAATCATGCCTTTGGGCCTAGCAATACATGAAAAAATAGTTGCTTCTGAATTAAGTAATTTTAAATTTACCAACCCATAACGAGACATTAAAAAAACTTCGACATCTTGGTGCAGCAGCTGGTGCCAGGACCTCTGCCAAAGTTGAAGGAAGCAGCCGCTCTTCTGTCTGGTGACGCTGTAGTAGCAGATGATGGTGACTTGCTAAATCCTATCAGCACCGTTGGAAATGCTGCCATAGGACACACGTATTTTCGCTCAACCCACGAAAAACAAACTTGCGATGACCGGACAATTTTCACAACAGGACCCATGGACGTTGGCGAAGTAACATTGCCTTCGATGATACTGTTGCTGTCTCCTGTTGGCGCATGCCATGACTTTGCCAGGATTGCGAGTAGCAGCTGCAACGAAACGATGAAAAATTTAGACAGCTGGGCGCAGCAGTTCCTGCTACGCCCACTGTGTGAAATTTCAAGGTATTGTTTTCTTCCTGTAAAAAACAGAAAGAGAGCAGCGAACTTGATAAAGAACGCCGGGCGAGTTCACAGACGACCAAGTCAGCGTCGCCATTAACTTTTGGCGCCATTTGCCAATTGGCGCAGCGAGCAAACAACAGTGCGTCATCTGCTCGCTGGCATATCTCTATACTAAGCCCCCCCCCCCCCCTCTCCCCGTCACAAGAATATTTCTAGCTACGCCGCTGCTCCATCCTAAGGACCGTAGGTCCCGGAAAGTGGAGCTATTATATGCAATAGTAGCCACATGACTAATAATCGTATAGCTCACCTTTTTTTTTTAGTGTATTATGGTGCCTGCACGTTAATAAGTCCAAGTATGTCCACTGTGGCATGCGACACTCGAGTTCCGCCAGTCGTTAAAAGGTGTCATGAAACGATTTCTCTACTTTCGGTAAATACTTTTTAGAATCACTCCATAACGTTAATAACTGAATATTCTTGCCTTAGTTTTCCTTTCTGGTCAATGGCAGTCGCCGAAAAAATTCAAGAAATATGAGCGTCGTTCATCCGCTCAACTCGGAGCCAGAACAAGGGGCCACGTGGACTGGTGCCTATCCTATGCCGCCAATGTTAATCGTACCCACGCGCTGGGGTTGGCAAAGTAGAAAACGCGTGCTGAGCTCCAGGCATTTAGAGTTCGGCTATTCTCATCACCGCAGTGATTGGACTTAAAGCCCCTCATTCTGGGAAAAGTGGCGCCATTCATTGTTGTGAAACTGCTCGAGACGCGTGTCGTGCGCCACATCTGGGAAGAACATGGCGCCTGAAATCTAGCTCAGTGCTGCGCTGTGCCGCCATGATCTTCCCAAGGGCTACGCGTTGCACGTGCCTCGTGCATCGACGCACCTTGCACTACTTTAGAAACATGAAGGGACTTTCGTTGGACTATACTCTGTTTCACCTTATGGTGCACCGCAGGAAAGGCTACAAGCGCGAGCTCCTTGCTCTGGGGCACATCTCGGCGGCACAAGCTCTCGTGACTTAAGAGCGGGTGCCAACGCTATGAGTTCGCGCTTCTAGCCTTCGCTGCGGTACAACATAAGGTGAAACAAAGTATAGGGTGCCTCAATGTCCTTCTGTTTAGGGTGATGCCACTCTTTGTAATACCTGATGCCGACCGCACGCGCACACGGGTAAAATACAATGAAATCGACGAAAACAAAATGTCGCTATAGCACAGTCAGCGCTAAAAACGCGAGCAGGGACACGCTCTTTCACGCGCCTCTGAACAAAAAAGAAAAAATAAACGTGTGGGACAGAACGGTTAGATGTCTCCACCCTAAATCCCGGTTCAGACAGTTGCGTTTGACTGCGTTTGACTGCGTTGCGGCAGCGAGAAACCAGGACATCCCTGCTGCTTACATCGCGTGCCAAGATGACTCCTTGAATTGGGTTCCACACTTCATACGAAGCACAGATGTGCCGGTGAATCGCTTTCGGTTCTCGCCGCAACGCAGTCAAACGCACTCAAACGCAAGTGTCTGAACCGGCCTTAAGAAAAGCGCACATGAAGGCAACCTATGTTGGGCACGAGCCCCTACCCAAGTGTCCGTCGAGGCTTTGATCTTTACGAGCCAAAGTTGAGTGCTGTCGCAGTTCCCGTGTCCAATCCTTGAGCCGCTCTCGACTGTCGTCATGCGGGTGGTTTCGATCCCACAATTACGTCGTCAACCTTTTCGAAGGGCAAGACAGAAAGAGATAGTACGTGCCCTTTTATCCCCGCAATTTCACCGCAACAAATAAGCTTTTGAATCAGTGACGGCCTGTGCAAGTATACTTGGCCAGACTAGGACCAGTACGCCTTAGCAAAGCCATGATCATGGATACATGATATCGTTTTATGGCCTCTTTCTACAAAAGAAACTATCAATAAATAATGGACTGCAATCAAGACGTGGGGAAACGGTTCTTTTTTCCAATTAAAAATAAGATAATTCAACATGTTTTTGCACACATAGAATTACATGTTTCTCAAAATCCCTCAAATAAAAAAAAAAATCCACTAAGATTTTTTTAATGTGCCGGATACATTTTCTTTATATTTTCCATTTTTTATTTTGAGAAAAATTTCGGGCGCAATGTAACAAACACTTAAACAGTAAAACAATAAATATTTTTTCTACGTGTACAAAGCATTAAACACTTTGCACAAAAAGTTCCCGGCTCGAAAACGTAATCTTGAAGCACCTTAAACTATTATCGAAATATGCCTCAATACTAAAAGGTCACTCAAATGACCAGATATGTCCTTCGTTTTTTTTTTTAAATATAAGCTCAAATATAATTAATTTAATTACCTCTAGTAGACCAGTTTGCATGAGTTATACGTGCAAATATTAAGAGCAAAGAAACTTGTATTTCCTATTCCTGGGGCCTTCAAAGTGGCGTCAACGCGCAATCGAAAAAGACGCGATTTTTGTTTTCTCACGAAAACAAGGAAGTATCTCGAAAACGCAGAGTCCGTTCCATTTCTGGAGACATGTTTTGGTACCTTACGTAAACAAACGTTTTATCTTTTTATCTTTTTAAACAAGAAATGGGCATGACACTTGTATGGCCGTCCTTCTCTGAACACGCCCAGGAGAGCTGGTGGAGAGTCTTCCAAATCGATGCACACCGCTGTCGCCTTCACTCGGGGTGAATGAAGGCGGCGAAACCGGGGCTCCTTCGGGGGAGTCACTACCGCGGGACACACGTCAAAGCCACCTGCTGTGCCGGCGGGGCTGCATTGGCCGGGGGCGCCCATAATAGAGTAGAGACGCCGGGTTTCAGTTTAAGCTTGGCAAATATCTCTACAAGAAAGCCGAGCTGATGGAACACACATACCCGGTAGAATCAATTATAGCGACAATGATCTGCCTTAGAAAGTTTTTGGGTGCCTGTATAGGACACCTATGTTAAAAATTTGAATCCCTCCACCCGTAAGAAAGAGACGAGGAGTCTTCCTTATCACGAAATCAATTTTGAGTTAAAAGTCAAACCTGAATAACGCAAATATTTTGGAGTCTATACGTCTCAAAAGAGGAGCGTATTTCCGGAAACGCTTCAAACTCAGCATGTATCTTTATTGCCCTAAAATGTATTTCGGAGCCCATTTAAAGGAACCATAAAACAAAGGGCCAGGCGAACTATACTTACGCTGCATGTTCGGGAAGCGTGAGTTCGGCCTGCCATAGCCTCGGGGCAATCAAAGTTTTGGGTAACACGTCGCGCCATCTATCTAAAAAATATTGGCAACACTGGGAAGGCCCTTTGACCAGCCTGCTGCCTTGTGGGGTATTTATAAGGTACTTTAAATGAGTTTATTGGAGCACTTTTGGTATTGTCTTCTTAGCATCGTTATCAGCCGTCACAGAAGAGCCAACGTTGAGGCTGTAGGCACTGCTCCGCGTACCGTACTGTCACAACCAGGAAAGCTTAGCAGGCGTGAAGCTCCACAGATTTCCGACGTGGCCGTCGGAAATACGAACGCCGTCTGTGACGAATAATTGCCGTAAAACGTGTCGAATGAGCATTCCGTTCACCTTGCACGACTTCAGATGGATTTCTAAATGTCCCATTTGATTCGATATCTGGAATTAATGATCTTGATGCGCGGCGTTGTCTTTGGGTTCGATGCGATGACTCCTCGGCGTCAGATCAGTCGCTTGACACGCTCACTGCTTTCTGGCCCGCAGACGAATCTTGCTCGAAAGACGTTTTGCTTGTCGATTAAGGAGTAGGAGCGTAGTTACTGGAGTGAGCGCTTTCTTCGCTTCGCCGGTGGCAGAGCGGACTGTCGTTTGTGCCTTTAGCGTGATCGCGTAGCTGCCCAAAACGGCTGCTCAATTTTGACCCGTGTCTACAATTCTACCTTCATCCCTGCTGCCAAAAAAAAAATAATAAATAACTAAAAAAGTTACAGTCTACATTAAAATAAAATAAAAATTAAAAATTACGTACCCCACGACACAAGGTTATCTATGTGGTGTTTATTTGTGTAAGTAAAAGATAACAGCATGTTGAAACGACGAGAACCAGCACCGCCTTGAGACGAGCAACTGCGTACGACACCGGCCAAACTCGGACACCAGAGTCGTCTTCAACACGACGGCGAGGGGACGGGAAACATAGCTGAACCCAAATATGAGGTCAGTCATTCATACCAAAAAGTTCACTTGAAAAAAAAAAGTAATAGGGTTATTGCTTGTAAGGGGGGGGGGGGGGGAGGGGTGCTTATTTAGTTGAGCTTTTGTGAAGGAGGGAAGCTTGACGAAGTCTTCATTTTGTGATTTTGAAACAAGCGCAAAACAACGTAAAAAAATCTTCAATTGTCTTTGTTTTATTGGTTTTACTGAAATTTGGCCGTAATAGACAGTTTTTGTATAGCATTGCTGGATGTTACGTACGCAATACGCAAGCGTTTTGCCATAGCCGTACCGTAGAATTCCGCGTGGTCACAGTGCCACCATATTGCATACAGAAACGTCTCCAATAATTTCAATTCAAATTAAGAAATGCCGCAGCTGCCTGGTCAACCGAGGTTTTCTGCGGAGTACCGAGGTTACGAGTACGAGTGCGTAGCCAAATTCGATCATGGAGCCTCCGTCAATCGTCCCGCGGAAAGGGCACCTTTTACCAATGTACCTACCAATGTACCTTTTACCTACTTATGTCCAGTGCATGGCGACAACTTGGGCGATTTTTTTCGAAGAGTCGTTCGTCCGTCGGCGATAAAGTGCGCAAAGAGGCCTAGCGGTGAGTGGATCGCAGCGTTGGCGAACATTTCGAGCGGCGAACATTTTCACTATGCACTCTTTCAGCTGCTCGGCGATCTGATGGGACCTCGGTAGGTACCGGAAAGAATTACCGAGCTGAACGACACGTAATTTCACGTAACACTGAACTTCGCCAACACGACGTCGTCCATGCTGCCCCACTCGAGGCAGCCGCCATCTTGAAACTGGCGTTCTCGATGATCCCGAGATCTCTAGGGATCTTTCCGCGAAGCCCGCTATCCTGCAACGCGAAATACCCAGCGTTGTATGCGTATACGCATTACGCTAGCCCTTCTATTGCGTTCTGCGCGTCCGAACTCTCTACCTGCAATGTCTTTGCACATGCAAAACCTTAGCATGCGGTAAACTTAAACTGTCCAATATTTGGACGTTCAATCATGTTCTGCTACTTCACGTTTTGGGTTGTCTTAACCTATCGAGGAAAGAATCTACTCAAACTCGTTAAAACAACTCACACGCCTACGCAATAATATACTAGTAAACGGCTTATTTTTCGCGAGGACCTAATTTTCGCGAATTTCGCGAATCACCTACAATTCGCGATATATATGTCCCGCGAACAATTCAGGTGAAATGTAAACACATTGAAATTTATAATAAGATGCCATCGCGTCCCGAAAGTTAGAACCCGCGAATTATTCCAAAACTTTAACTTTGACCTGAATCGTGAAATGTTGAGCCCGCGCAAAATTAAGTCATTTACAGTAGTTAACGTTTAGATACATTTTGAAAACAGTAAGTGTAATGCGACAACTCAACGTCCAAAATTCATTAAAAAAACAAAAACAAAAACGCAATCTTGCAAGTACGTTGTCGGCGCTGTCGATTTTTAGCCTTCCCGCTGTTGTCTCATTTGGCCACGTTGGCGCTGGTGACCACGCGACGGTGACGCGCTCTGGAATCCTGAACGGCGCCTGTAGTACGGCCATGCTCGTTCACGCAGTTTTATGGCGGATTTATAAGTACAGTACGACTGCTGGAATGACGTGCTCAGCATGCATCATCCAGTAGCAATAAGGGATCCGCACGCCGTTACAACGCTCATTTAGGGCAAACTCGACAGTGGTGGATGGAGACCGGTTGCATCCCTCGGCGCTGGAATGCCAGTTTCGTTTTATGCGATCCGAGCTGCGGCACGCTAACGCACCCGACCACAGTTCTCATATTTTCTTATTTTAAATCCTTCGATCGAAATATCACTAATTAAAGTACATAGTCTCTCACTTTCGACACAATGCCTGGGCATTGTGTGAAAATCAATGCCAAGGCTGGGCATTGATTAAACATTTTAATCCGAGTATTTGCTACGCTTAATCAATTAATTATTCAACTAATCGGTTGCATTGACTTTCAGACGATTAAAAAAATGTAAAACTCAAAATTTGTTTTTACCGTTTCTTGCTATGTCATTATTGATGAAATGTAGCTCAGGCCTTACTTTAATTATGACGCTGCACCGACAAAAAAAAGAAGAAACTTATATATAACAATATATAGCCCATTTTTCGCGAAGCAAATTACCTATTGTCTTTTACTAATGCTTTTAATGCGAAAATACTCATTGTACCGAAATCTTTGGAATTGAGCGGAGTTGCCCTTGAAATGCTGTACTCAAGATGTATTTCAATTATTTTTCGTAGTTATTTGGTGTTTTGCAAATACATTTTATCGAGCGTACTTGCTGCTTTATCTTATTTGCATTTCCGAACATGTTGCAATTTTTTTAATCCGAAATACGTTTCACCAAGCTTTAAAAATAAATCGTGGGCACATTTTACCGGAATACGAATAGGCACACCTTAGCGCAAAGTCGAATCGATGGCCAACATCAGTCGGAAACGGCCTAACATAAAACAGGAAGTAAGCCAGGAACAAATGTGCAGACTATAGAAATGCCAACAGGAGAACAAACAGAAGGCGATTGGGAGAGGGCACGAATAAAGAACACGTTCTCTTGTTTTTTTGTATTTAATGTTTGATCTTGCTAGGCAAGAATATGAGTTTCTTTCGCCAGTCTGGCACTCACGGGGGCACTGTCCGTAGGGAACGGGGATAGCCCGAACCTTTTATGAGGGTAGAGGTTGTAACAACCAGACAGGAAACAAGCTACGAGCAGAATGAGCTGTTAAAATGCAAACAAAGGGTCCTCCCAGATTTATGCGCCCCACTGAACGGGGTTTTAGATCTAAGTACCAAGAAAAAGACAAAAGAAAAGGACAATCGCATTTTCGTGTCCTCTTGCGCCTTTCTTTTTGTAGCTTAGTCAATTATCATACAGCGTTTGAGTAAGCTATCTGAAGAAGGCGCGGCGAGCTCATCCTTTTTGCGTATTCAAAATATGTTTAACGTAAACTCAGGTTATTGCGAATATGGCGGGAAGTAAAGCTTTGTCCTCCAAGAGTGCACTTTAAATCCCCCAGAAGATGTAATTTTCACCATCAAAAATGTCATTTTGTAACATGCACCAGAGATGACACTCCTTTGACTGGGACGGTATAGAATAACACGGATGTTGTTTTATTTGCTTACGTTATTTACAAATAAAGAATTCTGGTGTCATTGAAGTCGATACAAATTTCACAATGGGAAAGATCCTCAAAAATAATTAAATTAGATTTCTAAGTGGTTGTATCCTACTCAGGAGTGAAAGTAACTTGAGCGGTAGTTTAAATACTTTATGAAGCAGAAGTTATAGTAAGTTATCTGAAATACTTTTGTCGAGTACCTCCTCCAACACTGGTCTGAACAAGGCCAGAAAGGGGGCCGACATTTCACGTGGGTATCGCGTATCTCCCGGCAAGGGCACTGTCCGTTTACGGCCCTCTCGCAGGCAACTTCCGGAAAAAAATGGCCCTGTAAAATTAGCCCCGTAAAAAATTGCCCCTGGAAGAACGTCCCCAAGTGTCACGTACAAAAAACAAATAATCCCAAGGCTAAGAAAATAAAAAAAATTTCCCCTAGGAAGCGATTTCCAATTGAAGGGTATAAATCTCGCAAATTTCCCCCAACAGAGCAATCACATTCTGACATGAATGGCCATTATTGATTTGTCTTTGTTTACTTCGTAAAAAAACAAGCAAAAAACAAGCAAACAGGGGATGTATTTTGAAACGATGGCATGAAGCGTGCAAAATATTTGTAAGCATTGCCGGTCACAACCATGAGCCACCCAAATATGAAAGGCCATTGACGCCTTATGATCAAAGAAACCATAAGGATGATCCAGGACCGAGTGGGCGCTATTCTAAAAAATGCAACCTAAGGCTCTTCAAAATGCAGCGCAGTCTTAAAAACCTCTGTGTGGTGTATTCCACTGGAATGACGACAACAAACCGATGTCACCAGCCAGTTTCGTCGGCTTCTACCGTTTTGTTGCATATACTATGAATGTTCATGCGGCAGGTCTGTTAAAGTCGCTACTCTCCGCACGTATGCATTTTATCACAAATAATAATTAAAAAAGAGACTGGCAGCATCTTAAATCAAAATGCGATTTCAGTTATGGGGAAATTCGCGAGGTGGCCTCCAGTTTTAAAATGAGTTTCATGGAAAATATTTTTTCCTTACCCCTTGGGCCCATTTTTCTATCTACTTTACACTTAGGACCATCTTTTCCGGGGAAATTTCTGTCGGGGCCGTCTATTCCGGGTCCAATGTTTGCGGGGTTGCGGGGTCATATTTTCTACACCCTTCGCAGGGCGAGGGCCGCACGTCGCACAACCTTGAAAACGTGTGCGCGAAGAAGGACGGTTCCTCGAGCCCTTAGTCATGTCGCTTACATAACGGCGTCCGCCAGAAATGTGAGCGAATTTTTTCTTCTTCCAACATGGGACGGCTTTATGAGCACAGTCTAGACGAGATAAAGTATTGAGGCTCCGAACACACGGGACCATAATGTCGCCGTAAGCTGACATTTCGGGAGAGCCGCGTTACATGGTCGAGGCGTTCTGCAAAATTACAAACGTGCGTCGTTTTTTTTTATTTGCTGGTAATGCGTGGTTGCGTTGCTGGCTCTTTTTTCGGTTCCGAAGGCCGCTAACTTCTATCGTGTTGCGAAGTCAGTATCGTCGACTTGCCAAAACAAATCTGGTAGTCTACGGAACGCCATCTTTTGTGGCATTCTAGCGGTGTTCAGAGCTCGTTATGGTTTGTATTTTTTGTGCGTGCGCCCAAATACGACTTTTGTTCGCGTTATGCGAGCGACCACTTCGTGTTTGTGGGTTGTTGTCTGCTATGTTTCCGCAAGAGCGTTTACGCAGCCATAAGTGTGCCGTACTTCGGTGTCGCGGCTGCTTACAGAACGAAGTGCAAGTTGAGGCTGTTGAAATTTCCTCGCGACGAAGGATGTTAGAAATATGTATAGTTGCGTACTATATCGCGAGAAAACGTATTTCGCCCTCCACGCCCAGCAACGTCGTTCGAAAGGCTTCCCAAATTAATGATGCTGTCATATTGGTGGTCACTGAATCGCTGCCAAGTCTGCGTTGTCGTTCGGACTCAGCTGCGTCAAAATTACATGTTCGTTTTTGTACCATTTTTAGTTTGTAGCTTTTATTTTCCTGACAAGTATATTCAAACATGCTGCTCAAAGTATTGAAGTTTATAAACTTCCCGGGTAACACACAGCGTCAACGTACCACGATCTTCAATAAAAATATCGTCAAGGTCTTGATTTGACATATGATGCCTGAAATGCGTCTCCGACCTGTGTGTTTACCGCTTTAAAGAAGGTGGTCCCTCTAGTTCCGCCTGATGACGTCATACAACTGTCATGCTGTCGTCGGTCGCGAACCTGCTGACGTCACTTCAGCGGTGGTTGGTAGGGTAGACGCCTATTCTGCTCCAGGTTGCTCGTCCGCTTGGCAGTCCACGGAAGCTTTGGCAGACATGGAGGATTTGGGACGCCGTGACCACAGAGACACTTGAGTTTGCTCGTGCTTTTTGTGGGAAGTTTTTACGACCAATCGCAGGGATCAGCGACGTCCGTGCGACATGGCAGTCCGTCTCCTGTGAAGTCATTTGTTGCCACTTTGAGATCGCGTTTGATGTGTGGGCGGGATAGGACGCTAAACACACCATGCAGTTTGAGAACGTTTTCCAGGCACCTCAATTGGACAGCACTGCGATCTGGTCAAGATTGTAGATGGGAGTTTTTGTTTCATATGTTAGAAAACTTCACATATGATTATAAACCGAAACGAACGGACTAAAAGTGGACAAACAGTCACGCCTCAAACGCAACTGAAGAGATTTTATTCACACGTCGTGTTTTATATGCCACCCTCGAAACGACCTCCTCCGAGTTTTCAAGCATTCACAGAGCCAACACCACGCTCTCCTCAACACTACCAAGAGTACAGGACTCGGAATTCTCTAACAACAGTCCTGTCGGGGTGAAGTAAAACCTTAAGATTTTATACAATGTTTCTTTTTCTCTTCCCCACCCCTTATAAAATGTAAAAACATCCGCGTTGGCGCATCCAGTTGCGACTGAAGGTTGGCTAACAACATTTCACAATCCTCATTCAAAATCATGGTGTAAGGCGCAATCCTCATTGTCTCTTTTAAAACCCTTTGGGTACAATTTTATCTTTACTCAACATTATAGAGTCTTCCCACAACGGCAAACAATTATTTGCTCACTCAGGGGACTTCAGGGTCTTTTCAGAAAGCACAGGAAGACTCTAGTAAAATACCAAGTTGGTGTTCGTCTATTACATTCCAATGGCCTCTGGGTTGTCCTACGTCGGAAAACAAAGCGTTGTTTAAATGAAAGGTTTATCGAGTACAAGAGGGCTGCCAAGACGAATACAACAAATTCCAAAATTGCAAGGCACGTACAAGAGTGCAATAAATATTTGTGGTGTGTTTGTTGGTAGGTGGGCTTGGGGGGGGGGAACTATTGTGTGAAGTGAACAAACAAAACCAAATTTTACAAAATGGTTTCAAAAGAGACAACTACGATTGGCTCTGTGACAAATTGCATTATCCAACATTTCAATTGCACTGGATGCGGCGACGCGGAGGTTGTTAATTTTCTCAAGAGTGGGAAAAGGGAAAGAAAAACATTGCATAAAATCTCGTGATTTTACTTGAGTTTGACAAGGCTTTTGTTTGAAAAGCTTGAGGTTTGTGCCGTTGACTGTGGTATGGAGGGCGTGGCGTTGGCTGTGAGAACGCGTGCAAACTTGGGGGAGGTCGTTTGAGAGGGTGGCATATAATACATAATGTGTGAAGCAAATCGATTCCGCTGCATTTCAGACGGGTGTGTGCTTGTCCCCTTGTGGTTTGTTCGTCTCTGGTTTGTAATTATGTGTCACGTTAGCGAAATCTCCTGTTTAATTACTTCGTCTTTTTTAATGAACCTAAAATCCAATTCATATGTCGTCTATAGGTGAAGTTCCAGGCTATAAAACGCGCACGGTCAAACGAAGACTCCTTGCTATGATGGTCACTGAAAGATCTTTTAGTAACTTGTAATCTACAATGACTCTAATAACAGAAAAAAAAAGCTTGAGTGAAACAAGCTCGACTCACCTTACACGTTCGAACGTGATACCGGATCACCCACTCTTCGTGACCTCACAAGATGAGCGCTAATGTCTCGTCATAGTACTGAAGCCGTAGTGCTGAATTTGTGGCGTCAAATGAAATGATCAACTCAAGGCAAAGACTGGCCACGCGAGCACTCGGTCGGCGCTCGGCTGGCACTCGGATTCACTCAGTGCTCAAACGAGTTCCAACCGAACATCGACGGAGCACTCGTCTCCATTGTGCGATCTATGTATGTTTTGTTTGAACGCCGAAAATGAACAACTTTGATCACTACGATATTCTTATCTTGTAGGTGCCGCCTTATCTTCTCTACAGTTGGCGGCAGGCTATGAATGAAGTACAAAAGGCGTGCGGAGGCAAACAACAACGAATAATAACGGACCTTCCGGGAAACGTAGGTTATTTCCGGTTGGCTATTGTTTTTGCTTGTTTTGAGGACACTACAGTGAGTAGCGAGTGCATTGAAAGTCTCACCGTCGAGTGCTAACTGCGACACCTCCCAAATTTTACATATACAGGAACGACATGACTTTCTGTTCCCAGTTGGGTGAAAAGGAAGAGCACATGTTCCTCAAAGAAATGAAAAATCTGCCGAAGGTATTGTGGGCGCATCTCCAGGACTACCTACTCGACAAGCCTGGTCCATATAACCTGAGAACAACTTAAAACCTACAAATCCCTAAGCGCGTTCACCCACTTTGTGAACGACATGGCATCGGCGGTGAGCACCTACCTCCCACAGACGTCGAAGATAAGCGCCGTGCTTCCCCGCAAGGGGTCGCCGAGCGGGTCTTGATTTCAGCAGAAAATATTTCGAAAGTTTTTTACGCTTCCTTTAGCGCGACGCGAGTCTCTGTAATGCACACTATTCTCGCGTATTGACTTGCTCGCGTTGATATTCATATTTATAATCAACGAAAACCAGGTCTGTTTTATTTTCTAGATTTATGTTCATTTTTAGAACGTATTTATTAATTCATTTACACAGATACCTGCTGCTCTGTTACGCATTATGTAGTGGAGTACATAAAACAAAACAAACAAAAACTTCAAAGTACACGCAACGATAATTACAACCTTTTTACTGGTATTGGTAAGAATAGTAGAATTATGCACCTATACACATTTTTCGTTTAGCCTCGCACCCAGCCACGTTGTCCCCTTATCCGGTATGCGTTCCGAACAAAAAGCAAGAGATTACAACCCCGTACAAGTAAAAAGTATAGAAGGGTCATAACAAGAACGACTGAGGGTTGCAATTAAAATGTTAACACGTTCTATTGTCAAGGCAAGAAGAAAGCGATGTTTTCACGCATACCGGAAGTACTAGAATTGAAGATGGCAGCGCTCACGTAGAAAAGGTGTGTAATTGGCACAGAAAAAGTACGCATCGCTTCCGGCTCCGAAAGGTCGTCTGCTATTGCCGGGATCTAGGAAGCGCCCATTATAGCCGCCTTCAATTTTACGTGTCGCCACCTGTCGGCTGTTGCGCCAATCGCACGCATTACGTTAGCAGACGGACGCAGAAGGTGTGGATTTTAAGTTCTTGATTTTACGTTTTATACTAGGGTACTTTCGTTTCAGTGAAATTTTCATACACAAGATTCATTATCTTCGGGCACGTCTGTGGTAAGTCCCTTCAAACATCCAACGATCCCTTTGACTCACGCGTGGCAGTGCATTCTTCAGCTGTCCCCGACTCTAGGCAGTTTGGTCACCAAAACATTGAGAGGGCAGGGGATGAAGGAGGATTTGGGAAGGGAGCTCAGCCACTCAAATCAGAGAACTCGATAAGTTACATCGGCCTTCAATTTCAGCGCAAGCTCGATAGCCCTCAGATCTGAAAGGGCTAATTGTGTCAAAGAACGGCTCGGAATTTAGCCCGGGGATCAGACGGAGCGCCAAAGTTAGTTGCAAGGAGGTCTCTCTGTAATCCTGTATTGGCTCGAACAGGTGGCGGCGTTTCGATCTCGGCCGTTTCGCAGAGAGCCTGGATTTGAAAGAGGGAGCAGATCGAACCATGGTGAGCGTTTGCCGTCTAATGGCGGACGCCTTCAGCGCGGATTGGTCGCGAGCGCGCATGCGTGGCGTTCTTGCGTGGCGGCCCGGAAACCACGTGACCCCAATCGAGCAATTGGAAACACTCTGAAAATATGGGCACCCTAAACCGCTTCGTGCGGGATTGCAACAGGCGAGGCGATTGCGCAGTGACGTTTCCCTCAAGTTTGAGCAGGACCGCTTCTTTGGGAAGTGCAAATGAGGACTTATTCGGCGGGAGTCCCGACGTGCGGTCACTTCCGCTGCAGCCTTGGTCGGAAAGTTGGGTGCCTAATTTGAATATCCCGGTCTCAAGTGCACGGGATTGCTAAAGCCCCTGTTCAGTGCGATATCCCGCTCGGTTTCACCATCCAGCTCTAGGTGTTCTCCTTCGATGAATTGAAACTTGCAGAAAGGCCCCTGTTATACAGACGTTATTGTAGCAGTTTGGTAGTTGCGGGCGAACGTTTATAATACCTGGTATTCCTATCCGGATATCATTACGAAGTTAGTCATATCAGAGATAAAGTGTGACAGTATTAATCGTAATAGTAGTAACAATGGAAGTAATTATAGCAATCGCAAAGATAATAACGTTCAAGAATCAAGAATCAATTTCATTAGGTGCCCAGGAACAAGAGTACGGTCTTGGTGTTGGCACACCAAAACTTACATACACTACAAATTACGCACGAACTGAACACAACATTACAAAAATACAACGAATACATTGACAATACCAAAGCACATACACTACTGCACACCGAGTAGAAAATACCGTCCAAAATGCTCGGCAAGCGTATTATATAAAAAAAGTATATATTACACCTTCACACAAGTGATGCGGCACCCAAACTTCTGTTTGGGCTGGAACTTGGTCAACGGTGTCTGAGACGTGCCTGACGCCAATTTCAATCGTCAAATAAAATTTCGAAATTGCCTTCATGGTCCCTTTAAAGATATTAGAGCTGAGCCATTGATGATGAGGTTGGCATTTTTGAAATCAACTGTTTGTTTAGCAGCTTCAGTAAATGGTTAAAAGCCTGCACAAGACTCGGATATACGCTGGTAGTGTGAGCTGAACCTGGAAATCCTTCCCAATCATACCAATGAACCGATTTGTCAAACCAAACAATGTCAATCATCTGAGCTTGCCTAGAAGATTCAGAGCCTGGCTGAGCGCGGAACTGTGTGTAAGTCGACATCCCACAAAGTAGAGATCGGCTAACTTTTCAAGGATCACAGCAGAATCAACACGATCATGTGACTTTCGTATATTAAGATAATCAATGTTCAATGAAATTAAATATGGCTTTAAAACCTCGTCTCGAGTTCGCGAAGAAATTACACATTCTAAACCAGGATTATATAAAATATTCAAGTAGACACATACGAAAGGGTCCATTGAGTTCCATATGTCGATATTAAAGTCCCCTACTTAACAAAGGTGCTGCATGGAGGATGTAGGGATGCCGCAAATCGCCCCCTCATTCAGGCGTGACAGCTCGTCAAGTCTACCCGACTTGAGCTCTCCGCGAAGGGCGCCCCAACGGCTGATCCCTTTCTTTTGGCGGCACCGTCCAAGAGGATCTACGGGAACCGGCTGACATGGCCGCGGAAGAAGCGAGAAGAGTAGCCGTTCCCAGAGCCCGGTTGGAGCCGTCTTCGTGGAGCGGGGGCGAAAAGGGTGGTAGGGAGGCCTTCGCGGCTCCCCTTGTACGCGTGGAGAGGGTGCTGGCCTCTCCTGATTGGACAGACCCAGTGTCAGTACGCTGGCTTTGAGGTCTTGGCGAGCCAGGACGGATTGAACGCGTCTCAGCTCGGAGCGTGGAGCGAAAGCTTGCGCTGGGAACCTCCTGGGTTCGATTCCCAGCGCCCCCGCCCGTTTCGATCTGGATGAGTTTCGTACCGGCACGCGTTCGTGTGATCACTACTGCGTGATGCACGTTAAAAACGACAGGTTAGCGGTTGTACCGCACTGGCTAAATTTCTCATCTACAGCTAAGAGACCGATTACCCGTTGAGGCGCATCTCCCCATCAAGGCTGTATAAACATAAAGAGCAAACCAATCTTTTTTTTAGGACGGATTGAGTTTGAACGAGTCCGTGCGCAGAGCAAGACGTCATCCTCCCGCGGTCCCGAGGGCACCGCGTATTCTGTCTTGCGGGGACAGAGAACTTGAATTGCGCGGCAAGGGAGTTGGAGCCGAGGCGCTGTTGTTGGCGTTGGGCTGTTGCGAGCGGCAGCAGCAGCGTGACAGCACCTGTATCATATTCGCTCTCCAGTGTAAATATATTTATCATAACGACCATCACGAGTCCTCCGGTTCCTGACTGCCAAGAACGGCGGACCCTCCCCCCCCCCAGCACCGCACAGCATTCCACAGTCACCCGGTCCCGATCGAAACCCGAGGGAGACGACGGGGACCGGGAAACAACCATCCTTCCGGGAAGCATGAAATATTACTGAGGACAAAGCAGAGAGAGTTGACTCCAGCTCACCAAGGAACATTCTTGCACTTCCTGCAGGAGGTATATAGAAACAACTGAGGTAGATAAAGGAGATGAAATTTTCAAGTTTTAGGGAAAGGACCTCGGTGTGAGAAAATACAATATCTATGCGAGACACTTGCCATGATTGATGAACATAAGCCACAATGACCCCGTCATTGTGCTTATGTTGTATATAAAAAAGGCGTTGTAGTCTACAAGCGTATATTGACAAGGCATGTACTCTAAAGTATTAATTTCTGTAAAAATAGATGCATGGACATCAAATATATCATCTCCCGAGATATTATTTGAAAATCATCCCAGCATTTGGGGAGATTCCGAGTGCTCACATGTAAACCTATGAAAGTTCCTCCTTTCTCTTGTTTAGGAAAGTTTAAAAATTAATAAAGTTACTACACTTTGAAAACATAGTAGTCGGGGTTTAAACAATTTTTTCGATATCACCCAGTGAGGTGATTTGTAGAAGAGCTCGGCTGTCATGTTTTCTTGCATAGATTTACGCATTTTTAACCTATATATAACTTGCAATGCTTTTCTCAATTTTTCACCTTTTCCTTCCAGAAAAGCTTAAGGTTGAAATTACTAAGGTTTTCATTGAAGAATATCTTCGGCTCAAGTTCAACGTGATTGAGTTCCCTCAATCAGCAAGGACAAGCCATCCACTTTCGATTCACTGGAACCAATGCGAAGATGACGAAGAATAATGGCGCATTCACGAATTTGTCTGTCTTTTTGGAGGGTAGATGCCAAACAGAAAAAAACATCCAATGGTTGGAACTGCGAGAGGCCGATTTTCGAGGCTAGGTCGCAGAAAATCACACCCAAGTTTTGTTTTGAAGTGCAAGGCACACATTGCATCTCCATATTCGGCGAACGACATTGTTGACCGAGCACATTCAGTTCTGCCTAATGCAGAAAGACGGAATGAGCTTGCTCCTTCACTGTGCTCTTAAGTGTTTCCGCTACAGTGCCGATGCTTTTTGGTAGTTGTTTTTGAGTGCTTAGGTCCGTAACCACGGAGTCATATTGAGCATTAAGTAAGGCGACTAAATTCTCAACAGATTCGACAGTTGTCCGCAGCCCTTTAACAGCGGGTTTCATGGCCAGAATCGTCTTTATCTGGAAGCGTTAAAAGTGTGTCAAAAATTTCTTTTAGCGAGAGTAGCATGTCCAGCGTATGATTGAAAGAGCCGAGCTGTGCCGAGAAGGCGGTTGAGTCGTCTTGAGAGGTGGCCTCTGCGATCTTTGCGCTCAAGCGGCTGTCACCATTCAGACAAATCTTACATCGCCACTTTGATGGTCCCATTGTCGTGAATGTATCGTCGGTGATATCGGCAGACTGTTCCAAATGATGAACGTTACAACATTCTGCACGTTTTGTATGTCTTCCCACTGTCGGCACCGACACATCGCACACTGCACAGGTAGCACGCGGGGACGTTTTAAGGTACCGGGAAACCAGTTTACAAGCAGCAGCAAAGAGGAAGGTGAGGTGAGGGCTGGAGTAAGAAAGTACCGGCTTACCGGAAATAACCTGGCAGAGAAGACACAGCACTGCACATAAGGACAGAAGGGCGCCTGTAGCAACGTCCGAAGGTACTGGACGTGGGCGGTAGCTCTTGCATCGAAGGCGGACGCTTGTTACCGCGGTTGAAAGGAGGTCGGGTGGCAATGGCGGTGATCGAAACCAGGGGCCCTATGTTGCGCTTCTGGACTCCCATGAGACTAGGGAGAAGGAAGTGACGTCAACAACGCTCTTTGGATGTTGATTGGTGGAGTCGGTGATGACGGTATCTGCTAAGATACCGTCATGTGCTAAGATACGTTCATTCACACCTACGTCACTTCCTTGTTCCTAGTCTCCTGGGAGTCCAAAAAGCGCAACATAGCACCTCAGGGGCCCTATGTTGCGCTTTTTGGACTCCACGGCGACTTAGGAGAAGGAAGTGACGTCAACAACGCAGCATACGCAGATTGAATGTTGATTGGTGAGATTCGCTGATGACAAACATACGCAGAAGAAAAAACAAAAGTGAGCTTTGTTTTTTTCTGCGAAAATTCGTCATCAGCGACTCTCACGAATCAACATCCAATCTTCGTTTGCTGCCTTGTTTACGTCACTTACTTCTCCCTAGTCACTGTGGGAGACCAAAACGCGCAACATAGGGCCCCGTGCTGCAAACTTGCGGGTGCTTGTCCGAAAGCTACGAAACGTAAATCACGCTGTATGGAGTCGAAGAGAACATCGGTTAGGGCTTCGAAGCAGCAGTCGGCAAGCGGACTGTGGGCCATTAAGAATGGTAATCAAGAGAATATATACAGGGTGGCGGAGACGAACGTCTAGTTCCTAGACTTCTTCTTGCACATAATAATAATGACAATGATAATGATAGAGATAAAGAAAAAGGCAAAAGCAAGGGCCAAACGCCAAAGGCCAAACGGCAAAGGCCAAACGTGGAAGGACGAACGCCGAAGGCAAACGACGAATGCAAATGTCAAAGGCAAGCGCAAATGGCAGATGTGAATGACAGATGTCAAAGGCAACGTCAAAGGCAACGTCAAATACAAAGTAAAAGACAAAGTAAAAGGCAATGTAAAAGACTAAGTAAAAGACAACACGAAAAAAATTAATGACGTTTACAACTCCCTGTAATACCGAATTAGAACGTAGCTCTTGAGGAGCAGGAGGGGAAAGCATGCCCTTCCTCCTCTCCCCTCCAGCTCTCCGGCTCCCATCAACACCTCCTAGAAGAGATGGCCAGAGCGCTCCGAGTGGTTACGTCACAATGGCGGAGGAAGGAAGTCCATAGCGCAACTACGTGAGAAAATTTTGTAGCACCGACCGCATCGACGTGAAAAAAAAAACGTTTCTTGTCGAGCGGCGCGGGGTGTTCGGGAGCGTTTATCTGGCATTAATATATGTTTTAAAAGCGCAGTATTGTACAATTTAATATATATATAATATAAAAATAATATACAACGCGCTATCAAGGTTGAAAGTACGAATTTTCTTTATTTATGATTATCCCCGTAACCGCGGGACTACATGCAATCGGTGCAATCCCGCAGATCCCAACTTTTTCGAATGAACCGGTCCGCTGCGACGTTTTCTTCCCTCGTACGGGCTCCGATTCTGGTAAATTTACGTTGTGTGTGAGCTGCTGACTGTCCAAAAAGGAACCCTGAGACTTTCAGAAGGGAAGGGAACCGAAAAAAATCCAGTCATCGCTGCAGGGAGCGCACGCGAGCAAGAGATGGGTCGACGACGTTGAGCTGGTTAAGCCTCCCACACTGCTGCCGCCCGCTGCTCTCGTGTGTGTGTGTGTGTGTGTGTGGTTCTTTTGATCCTTCCTGTGGTTTCTTGATCGTCACCGCAGTCTCGGGTAGTTTTTTGTGTTCGCTTGATACTACGGCATTTACGTGGATTCGCGGAACAAGTCCTGCTACGGTTTGAGTGACATATGTGGCAACCAGCCAACGATGACACTGGTCGATTGTCGATAAACCTCTCTTTCGATAGAGAGAGACCTAAAGTTCGTGTTCAAATGTTTTCGCCACGGATATTGTGGGACGTATGGATACGATCGACAGGTGAGTAACAACTTATTTACGGGCTTTCTTGGTCATGTGGGACGTGAGTAAAGTGCTGCAGTCGGGTTGTTTTTTCGTTTTTGTTTTTCGTGACAGAATGGCATCTTGTTCGTCGTTATCCGTGTGCGGTTGCGTCGACATTTGTAAATATGCGTGGTAATATTCTAGTTTTCACTGGAAGGTGAATAACAAGTTTGTGTGATTATACAAAGTGCGTTGTTTGTGCTTATGTGTTTATTTATACTAATGTTATTTTATTGCCTTTACCGCTTTTATACTCGAATCTTAACTGTATTTAAGGTAATAGTATTATTGTATACAAAATCAGATATTTTGTTCTAAGGCAGCTCGAGCCCATAAGGAGAAGTAAATTAGTTGACTGTATAAATAGTAAGTTTAGTACCCCTGCCACACGGACAAGTTAATATATTTTCATTAAATGATATGGGACTTAATCAGATAGAGGTCTTGAGTGATTATATGAGCGTCGCAAGCTGATTTGTCGACCCCATAATGTCATTCGATCGAAATTACATTACTTTTGCCGTGTGGCCGGGGTATGATGCAAGAATTCAGTGACTGCACGCGATAACATCGCTTACATGATCGTGACACCTGTCTAGCCGTGTCCGCGTTGACTACGTCTACCTGATCTTTAACTGTGATTTATTTTGCTGTGTCCAATCACAGCGTGTCTCGCCATTTTGTCGAAGTATTTCTGTGTAAAATATGCATTCCTACAGCAATTATTGCGTGGCTCAATGTTTTCTCTTATACGCCTACCCCGTACCATTTCATCCCGATTATTTAGCGGTGTAATATTTTGCCCGTGTAATAAAATGTTTTCGAGACCCGTTGCTATGTGCAGCTTTCATTTTAGCTAACAAGACACGCGTATGTGACTAAAAGCGCGTTACGACGGTCGATCCACGCGCGCTGCCTTCGCTTCGCCGCGCGCCCCGATGGCCTTCCTTCGCGACGTCACGAGGAGAGCGCTACGGCCTTGTCTTCTAGGAGGTGTTGCTCCCATCCCATTTAGCGGAAAATTTTCGCTACATTTCCCGCTAAATTCTGCGGAAAGCATTCCTCGCTAAATTTAGCACAAATTCTTTTCTGATAAATTTAGAGGGGAAGGCTTTCCGCTAAACTTAGCGGGGAACTTTTTTCTGCTGACTGTAGCGGGGAAATTTTTTCGTTATATTTAGCTGATAATTTTTCTCCAATAAATTTAGCGGGGAAAATTTTCCGCTCAATTAAGTGGGGCAATTTTTTACGCTATATTTAGCTTATACTTTTTTACATAAAATTTATCGACGAAATATTTTTGTTGAATTTAGTGAGGAAACTTCGCAGCTAAATTTAGCGGTGAAATTTTTTTCCGCTAAGTTTAGCGGGGAAATGTTTCCACTAAGTTTAGCGGGAAATTTCCCCCAAAATCTGGCGGGAAAATTTGTCTCTAAATTTAGCGCAGAATTTTTTGCTGATTTTAGCGGGTAATTTTTTTCACTAAATTTAGCGGGGTACTTTTTCCACTAAATTTAGCGGAAAAATTTTTCCTCGAAATTTAGCGGAAAATAGCCCCGCTAAATTTAGCGGAAACATTTTCCCGCTCTATTTTGAGGAAAAAATTTCCGCTTAGCAAGAAAAGCTTTCCGCTACGGTTAGGGGAATAATTTTCCCGCGATATTTTCACTTATATTTAGCAGAGAAAATTTCCACTTAATTTGGCGGGGACCTTTTTCTGCTAAATTTAGCGGCGAAATTTTCCCGCTAAATTTATCGGGAAAATATTTTTGCAAAGTTTAGATGCATAATGTCCGCGAAATTTAGCTGAGGAATGTTGTCAGTTAAATTTAGCGGATAAATTTTTCCACTAAATTTAGCTGAACAAATTTCCAGCTAAATTTAGTGGAAAAATTTTTCACCTAAATTTAGAGTAAAAATTTCCCCTCTCCTCTTCCTCCCCTCGTGACCCTCGTGACGTCACAGGTGACGTCATGTGTGACGTCGTTATGGGAAACGTCTGATAATGCAACGCGCGGTTACGCCGATGACAGCGGTAACGGCGACGGTGACAGCGACGCCGACGGCGACAGCGCTCAAGCCGGAAACGGGCGCCTAAGGGCTGTGCTTTAAAACAAAGTCAAAGGCAACGTAAAAGACAAAGTCAAGGGCAACGTAAAAGATACTGTCAAAGACAACTTAAAAGATGCAGTCAAAAACGAAGTAATATATAAGGTCAAAGGCAAGGTAAAAGACAGTCAAAGGCAACGTAAAAGACACAGTCAAAAGCAACGTAAAATATATGGTCAAAGGCAAGGTAAAAGAGGGAACTTAAAAGATACAGTCAAAACTACAAATATTAAATGCTTAGCAATACTTGTAATAAATGATAATATTTATATATTATTTAGAAACTGTCAAAAGTCTTTCATATCCTAAGGGCTCACGTTAACGAAAAGTCTGCAATCCAATTTGTATCGTTCTGTTCGTTGAAGTAACGGGAGATTGGAGTATAGTATGTTTAGAATCTATAGCGCATTGCGGTATGTTTTGTAGCGCTTCCATCTGCTGTACTTTGTTTTTATGGAGCGTGAGCGAAATGGATGGTTGGTCCATTGAAGGTACCGCATGCATGAATTTGTTAACATGGTGCGCTAAGCATTTTAACAGCAGATGACCGGAAATAGTGCATTCTATGCATACAAATTACAGAATAAACTTACCTAACTGTAAAGTAACAGAACAAACATTAAAAAAACACATTAGTTTACTACTTACAGTGTCCGCCTGCTAGCATAAGGCGTCTGATTAGGCTGAGAGATAAATATGGCAGGTATACGTAAGAGCGATAGCGCAGACACTAATCTCCGACACCAAAGAATGTCTTCGATTCGGCCTTTCTTTTTTAGTAATGCTTGAGCTCGTTATTTTCACTAATACAACACATTAATAAGACACAAAACCTACAAAATAGACTCTTCTGGTGATGTCTCAGATATAAGTCAACAGCTGCCGCAATTTCTTGACTATTGCGTGACTCGGACGGGCTTCACTAGCACAGGGCCGCACATCAGGTAGCAATTCACGCTCTCATTTTTTATTGTTTACTCAGGTATATTTATTCGATGGACGAAATGTACCATCTATCAAAGATATTTTATCTTATCCAACACATCTTATAGAATTGGTTCGCTTCGGTATAGTAGTTGTAGTTAACCACGTGACGTATGTAATGCCAAAATCAAACATCTTTTACGTTACTGCTGTTTGATGAAGAATGTAATAGATGGCAACTATATTTTTCTCCAGAGATAGAAACTCCATTTATTTCGCAATGGCGTGCTTTAGTGTAAGTTTCATATATTCGCTAATAAAAATGCGGATGCATCTGTCGCGTCCACAGCACAAGCCAGGATTGGCCTATGTGCGATTTACATTTGAACTGTATTTCAAGACGCAAATGAAGATTGATTGGTTGATTGGTTGGTTGATTGATTGGTGGATCCTCAGCAACACATGCACAAACGACTTATCCGATAACTTCAATGCGCCAAAGTTTCATTTGAGTCGCATGGTCGTCACCAACCTGCAAGAATCAGAAAAAAAAAAGAAAAGAAATCGAAGCTCGACAAGCTTCTTAACCCACCGTCAGTGGAGAAAAGCCTCATTATTTTGGTTCGTATATTTTCCTTCTTCCTCTTCCAGCGATAGCCGTTCTAGGCTCTTCCAACCACTGGAAATGACGCCGTTGTCGCACGCACGAGTGCAGTGCAGGCAAAGGCGGCTTCCCTTCGATCTACCCACTAATTCTTCCAATCAGAGCTCGGCGTTCTGATGTACCCGCGCGCTCTCGTCTCCTCGTCTCCCTCACTTTCTCGGCGCATAGATCCGCTGCGTGTGAAGCGTTATCACGCGGAGCAACACCACAGCTTTGACGGTCTGCTTTACAAACTACATTTGTTGACTCACACATAGGCGTATAAGCTTTGTACAGCACCCGCTAGATGGCCAATGTTGCGGTGAAGTTGCGATTAAAACATAAGTTATTGATCATTCTTAAGGAATTTTAAGTTTAATCGGAGTTAATTGTTGAATCTAAAAACCTCGGATAGGTGGCGCGAGCTGCAGCCCCATTAAAAGCGTTCAGTCGTATCCATCCATCCCTCCATCTGTTTCGTATCACGCCACCTTTGACGTCACATCACGCCACCTGAACGGAGGGCTCCAGTGCGCATGCGTGCGTGCGAGGTCACTGCGCGAGCTCACGGCATGGTTACCGTGAGCTCGTGCCGTGACCTCAATTTTCTGACAATTTCGATGTAAAAATTGCGGCCGACGGAGCTCTCAAATCTATAAAGCTCAATGGCGTGAAAAACCCGCAAGCGGCCGAAAATGGCCCCCATTTTCCCGTTGAAAATTTCAAAAAATCACTTATAAATTTTGAATAAGAGAGCAGTTGGTGCTTGAACATAGGCATCTTGCTCGAACGGCTGGGGCTACGTTATGGCGGAGTTTGAGCTGTCCGCTATGTCTAATTTATTTTTGCGGTGCGAAAAACAAGGTTAGATTTTCGCGCCGACGCACGATTCATCCAACATTGCTTGCTGTTTATACAAAAGCAGCCTTTTGACGACGTCCATTCATTTCCATCGGTAGGCGCTTGTTCACTCACGTGCTATTTTTGTTGCCAATTGGCGACTGTCGGCTCTAAAAGGGACCAAGTTTTATTTCACGTGCCATTAAGCAACGTTTGTTCTTGATTGACTCACTCAGACGGGGCTGCTAGCCCTTGGCTACAATTGGCATCAAGAAGTATGTAAAACAAAAGAAATGTAAACACAACATCTGAAAACTTTAGACGCTTAGTGGAAGGATTCCGGGAGCTCGTGAGTGGTTTCCTTCGAAGGAATCTTTGTTGGAGGAGTAAAAGCCTTCAAGAAGATGGCAACCGGTAAATAACGTGGATGGACTTGATGTCCTGTTTTCAGACTTCAAGCCATGCAGAAGCCCACAGTTGTTATCTGTACAAACATTCGCTCAGCGTAAGCATTAAACATTTGGTGGAGTGTGGGGTGGAAAAAAAAAAGGGTGGGAGAAGGGGTTGGACTTGGTGATGCTGTTCCTGCTGTCATTCGACAAGACAAGTGACCACAAAAATATAAAATTGTCGGCGCTGTTACCCGAATAAAAGAAAAAAAAAAAACATATACAGGGGGCAGGACCCCGGCAGGGTGTGCTGTCAAACGCAGAGGATCCGCTCAACGTCGATTTTGTGCTCATTTGTTATTACAAAAACCTCTCGCATTTGTAATATTCGGTGTTTCTTCGTGACATCTGCGTTTGTCACCAACGTGCGGTTTGTAATGCCTGTTCCGATGGTGCGATTGTGCTGGGGATGTTCGGCTGAGACCAACGTCGTTTCCCGCAGCTTCCGTCCGCGCATAAATTTTCTGTACAAGTGACGCCGGAAGCGGAAATCATAAGCACAATTGCACAGTGTTTAGCGGGCGGAAAGTATAAAAACGCACGTGCACAAAACGAAGCAAAACCGTTGAATAATTAGAATATAATAGTTATGCACTATATATGTTTTAAACACAAACCCCTTGTGGGGACTTGTCCTACAGATGTTCAAATAATGCTTTCAACAAATATACTTTTGCGATCAACACCAAGTAAATACCCTCGTGGAACAATTTTTGCATGTTCCCAATTTCTTTCGATTTTGTGTTGGACTTTCGCATGTGTTCCAGCTTTAAGTACATCTTGGAACTTCGAGTAAAATACTAGCATTTTGGTTCAACTTGCGTAAACAGTAAACTGGCCTTTTGTTTTTTTTGCGGAATATGAAACTGTGCAGCTTGCTTTTTGCGCTGAAAAATATTTTCGTGGTAACAACATTGTGGCCGATTATTGCCGAACAGAAAAATTAAATTTTAGTCTCTCGTCAATCGTATAGTGCAGTCTATGTTTCATATAAATTCAAACATCGCCATTGGCTCAACGGAGGAGTTCACATCTATTAAAACACGCCTTTGCTTCATATTCTAAGTGGCTAGGTATAAACGCATTGAGCTAGTTGTTGTATAGTTGACTTGCTTAGATCAACACCTATTGATTTCTTTATTTCTTTATTTATGCCACCAGTGACCGGAGGCATTACAGAGAGGGGTAAGCTCCTAGAGTGTGGTTATAGCATTTTTAAGATCAACACGGTTAAGAACTGTGTCAATGGATGTGGGAAGGTGATTCAAGAAATAGATGTACGATGCATGAATAATTTCGAGTATCATATATTGTGATACTGTGAGATCCGGATATTATGTAGATGATCACTGCAGATGATATGTATAATTACTCCAGTAGTAGTTCAAATTTCAAAACTAGGTTAGAAAAAAATGAAACGAACATAAACAAATTTTTTCGGCGTAAGTAGAGAATGTGTCAACCTTATATATTTGTAATAGATGTTATACTTAATTTTGATGTACGGTGTAATCTCTAAAAAATGAAGCGCACGGATATATTCTGGACAGCTTTCAAGGCGCCGACAAGATTCTCGGTGTTAGAGTGCCAGACAGCACAAGCGTACTCCAATTTTAAACTGACTGAGTTTAAAAAAAAAAGTTTCAGTGCTGCAAGAATTCTGGAAAACGTTACGTTTTAAGTGACCAAGCACGCGGTTGGCGTTGGAAACGACGTCCTGAACATGTGAGTCCCATTCGAGGTTAGACGTTATGTAGACGGCCAGGTATTTGTAAGAGTCAATCTTTTCCAATATCGTGTCAGTAAGAGTATAAGAGGTACGCGTGCTAAAGCACCAGGAAATGATCACGTGTTTCCATTTATGAACGCCTAATGACATGTGCCAAAGGTTACATGAACGTGATATGAGAATCGAGGCAATTGTGAAGAAGTTGTATGCAGGAGCTGATAGCCATTTCGCTGTATGCACCACGATCATCAGAAAATAAACCAATAGGTAAGGAATCGTGCAAAGGTAAGTCCTTAACATAAGCGAAAAAAGCAGAGGGCTGAGCACAGATGCTTGAGGTACATTGGATAGTACCGAAGTTTCTGATGAGTGAGTGTTACTACAATGTACGAATTGTGATTGATTAGTGAAAAATGAGCGAGTGCAAGAAAGCCCAGTAGGTTCGATATAAGTTTGTTGACTTTAAAGAGGGGAAGTTTATGAGACACCCTGTCAAACTCCTAGCAGAAATTCAGGAAAATAATGCCGATCCCTGGGCCATGATCAACAATTTGATGAAAAGCATTTGTTATACTTACAAGTTCTGTTTAGCACAAAAATGATTTACACAAACCATATTTGTTGATGTTGAAAAACGAATTTGCCTAAATAATTTTGCCAGATCAAAATGACGATGTTCGATCGTTTTACCACAAATACTTACAAGTGAAATAGTTCATAATATATAATATATTCTAACTTTCTGAGAAAAAAATCTTATGCTCAGCTAGTATAGACCTTTCTCTGTAGACTCATGAGACTACTATGGACATTCTGCATGAACATAAATGAACCAAAAGGAACTTTTTATTGTTGATATTTTCTTCTTGAACATAGATAAAAAAAGAGCAAGCTTTCGTGTGGTGTTTATCCCAACCAGACTAAATCAGAATCGGATTTAGACGGATTTATAACTCGTAAATCGGCACTTCTTTTCGAAAGAGGTGCCTGAAAACGTCGCATATCAGTAGAGCAGAACGACGCATACCACGCGTTGGTTCGCTGTCGCGATACCGTGTTTTACGCACTGTAGCCTGCACCCGGTGTATAGTCAATACGTGGCACCTATTTCGCATGCGAAAAAACATTCATACGCAGTACAACTTAAGAAATTCCCGTTTTAGTCCCTCAGAAAGAAGCTCGTGTATTTCGTTAATCAATATTAACGTATTTTGTTACTCACAAAATCCGTCGGGTCTAGTAAGAATAAATCCCCTAGAAAAAAAAACAAAAAAGTCAACAAAAACAAATATCCGTATAGTCCGGCCCTTGAAATAATCCGTAGGGTGTAAAATTTTAACTCTGAATCATCTATAGTCCGCGAACTATAAACCACTGACTTCGGTACACATCTCTCTTCTTCTTTGAGAATGGGGTTTGCTGGACGCTTTTACCATGGAGAAGATACATTCCGGTTCCTCTCAGTTAGCATCAGACAGCTAGCGTATACAACTATAAATAATCCCCCAGCGGTGCGGACACTCCGCGTCCGAGAGAACGCTTGCGCACTGCACGCTGTCCACA
>JAZHYW010042011.1:0-17046 GCA_037355805.1 Ixodes ricinus | reverse complement strand
TTTATTTTGTCCGGTTCGAATTCAACATTGCATTCATTGCATTAACATCGTAACCTTTAGAATGCTGGCCATTCGCACTCGTTAGTGCTAGACTGGTTGCTGCTGATAAAACCTGTTTGCCCAACTGACGTCTTAAGGTTGATTCACAATAACTTGCTTAAGCCCGACCGATGCGGCTGCCACGGCTTGCGACGTTAGTCATGTTACGGGTTCCTATGGTGACCGGATTTTAATCCGTTTACAATGGCCCCGTTGCCACCGCAATCCGTAAGGCAGATTAACTTCCTATTACTATACTATGATTACTATTATATGCATTCATTTATGAATTGATTTAAGGCAAATCATCCCAGTTTGTGTTTGGTTTATGTTTGTGTTCAATTTGTATTTTGTTTGGGTTTAATTTATGTCAAAACAGCCTCTGTAAAAATATTTGCAGCTTTAATTTTTTTTATGACATCTACACTGCTGCTGTGAGTGCTGTAGCGCCGAAAAGGGAATGGAGCCTCGTCAGGTAGCTTCGGCAACCTTTTGCTCCTCCCTCCCCGACATTTCATATGTCAAATAAACTTCAATTCAATTCAATTCAATTCAATTCAACTTCAATTCAACTTCAATTCAATTCAACTTCGCGAGCCGTTGCAGTCACACTCAGTCAGACTCCCGCATGCCTGTGTGAACCAGCCTTAACTCCTGGTTGGCTCAGTCGGTAGAGCGTCTCCACTAGAAATGGAGATGCCCCTCTTGCGATACCCGGACCCAGCGGAGCTTTTCAGTGCGCACCAGTCACTTAGCAGTGTTTGGAATGTTGTATTCGTCCCAGACATGTACGTAACGCGCTACAAGTAACGAGTTACTTTTACCTAGTTACTAGTTTCGGTAACGAGTAACGTATTTAGTTATTTTTTTAGAAAAGGAACGAGTAACGTATTCAGTTACTTTTAAGGCCAACTAAGGAGTAACGGTATTTCGTTACTTTTGAGGAGTATCGTGTACAACACCGCTTAAACGGCCTTGTTTTTATTCTAACCTGAGTATATGCCTCTATTGCGACAGAGGCAGATGGGCAACCCGAAAACAACTAAACAGTATGAGTGCAGCAACGTATATCGCTGAACACGTCAGTCGAACAGTTTGATAAACATTGCTGTATTGAACTCTACAGCTGGGAATGTCCTTCACCCAGCGTGTATAATAAGGTCCGTTGGTTGAACCTCCTAGAACCGGGTACGGACCGATTGTTAACCCGGAGGTCGCCAACACGGGCAGGGAAATAACCCAATATCCGCTGTCAGTGCCGTACCAACTTGTTTTTGAGTGGGGGGGGGGGGGGGGCAAACCAGACCCCCCCCCTCCCCCAGGGCTGGTGGCGGTGCCTTTGGTATCCCTTGGGAGCCGCCGGCCAGTATTTTGCCCTGTCCAGTGGCGGCTGTTTCAAGGGGGAGGGGGGGCAAAACACATGCCTTGCCCCGCCCCCCCCCCAACTTTGAGAGCTGAGGGGGAGGGGCAAGGGCCCCCTCTGCCCCCCGGTTGGTACGTCCATGTCCGCTGTCCTCCAATGAAGGCGCAGTTCCAGAAGATTCACCAGCTCTTCCTGAAGCACAACACTGCCGTTCTTACGAGCGCGTCGGTAGAACGACTCTTCAGCGTCGCCGGAGATGTGCTGTCAAGGAAGTGGGGAAGCATAACTGATAAAAGCTTCGAGAGGCAGCACTGCTTCAATGCAACGACTACTAAAAAAAAAATTTTAAACAAAGAACAGTTGTGCATTTGGTCGTCAAAGTAACGTGAAAAGTAACTCGTTACTTTTGAGATAACTCACGTGTTCCTTTTGAGAATCGGTAATGAGTAACGTACTTACTTACTTTTGAGCGAGTAACGAGTAACGGTATTTAGTTACTTTTTTGGGTAACGTTTACATGTCTGATTCGTTCTTCGTTACCCCTGTTCCCCTTCTCCGGAGATTATTATCGTTTAGGTGACGTCAGAGTCAATGTGGAATCTTTTGGCGCAATGGTGAAAATGGAACATGTCAATATGCAGCGCGGTCGACGGTGCCGAATCCGCGAAGTGTCCCACTTATTGCTCTCGCGGTAAAACAATAAAATAACTTCCGTTTACGTTTTATTTGGCCTCCAGATTCAATTTGTTTTAGGCTTTTGCTTGAGAAAATTTCCTACTGTTGAGGCCTCAGCGCCTGCGGCGCGTGGAACACCAATCCCCGCATTCTCCTTGATGCTTGGGTAATATAGCAATAGGTCTATTGGCTGAGATGTCACCACTCAAGCAAAAGCGCGCGTGTGTATGAACTTGTGAAGGCACTCTAACTTGCTCAAGGTTGATACGCCAGGTGTCGTGGGAATCGGGAACTAAAACAGAGTGTCTCAGAAAGCTGGCCATGGTATCAAAAATCGCTGCATCTCTTCTTACAGGCTGCCCGCGTTCTGTGCCGAGCGAGTGAGTCCCGAAGCGCGTCTTCTGGGCGCTACATGGTATCGTGGCTCGTTGTATGAGCCACGTTTCTGTCGTTATCTTGGCATAGCCGCTACAGACTAACACCCCTCTCTCAATGGCTGCGGAATGTTGATAAAAGACTCCGGAAATGCCGCGCCCCGCTTTCGAAATTTGTCGGCAACAATTGCTTTACGGCCTTGCCTTCCCCCGAAAACCGCCGGTGGACAATTGGTTGAGGCTCGCTTATTTTCTTTTCCATGGTCCCTTGCCGTTCAAACTAGCCTACGAAATATATTCAGTCTAGTGGGTCATCTAAGGCACACGTACAGGATTTAAAAGACATATATATCGATAAGTGTATGAATCCCATGTTCTGTGGCTTCGAAAAAATTGGAAATACGTTGATTGTAAAAAAAAAGAAAGCTTCACAGATTGCAGGAAGTATATGCATTACGTCATGCTCAACATGCGGCGTACCACGGGTTGTACGACGCGATGGCTGCACACGACGGATTAACCTTGCGACGGGTGTGGGACCGCTACATCGGAATAGACCGATCTCACTAAGTGTCCGGCGCATGCGTTACGCCGCCATAACTTTAGTTCACAGGAGGCAGACGGCCATGCATGCGAAGGCTCGTGCTGTCTCGTGCTCCACACGCGCAGAGCTTCAGCGTTGTTGTTGCACGTGCAGAACGGCTAAAGTTCCCTCGATGCATTGCGGCAGCGGTGGCGTAGTCAGACTGGCTGGTGAGATCCGTCTATTGTCGTTCGAGGTACTGGCTAATCGATCTTCAAGGGCAGAACACACGCCGGAAAAGCGGAGTAGTGGAAGAAAATCTGGGTAGGCAGCGATAGCCACGTTGCTATCGGCAACTCTCTCCTCCTCCACATTTCCTCCTCCTCCTCCTCGGTACGCTAGTCGGCCATGAATCTCCGTGCTCATGTTTCGCTTCCGGTTTCGGAGCAGTTAAGTTTCTTTTGTATCTTTTTAAAAGATACGTGACCCTGCAATGATATCGCTCTACAGTGCTGTCATGCGCTTTGTCGTCCCGTTGGCTTCCTAATGCCGTATACTGCTGTCCGTCAAGCTACGCGGGCGGTCGTGCACCTTGAACACATGTCAAGCTACTCACGCGGATAACCGTTCCGCGATTGCATTACTCCCCATTACTTTAGTCATTACCACCTGGAAAATAAGGTCTCCTACACCCCCCCCCCTCCCCTTCGCTGTTAAGTTATTTGACAGTTTACGGAAAGAAGCACGTGGAGAGCTTCTCGTGCCGGAGTTAGACGGAAGACTGATCGAAAGACCCCTTTATTAGAACTAAGGTCGGATAAATAAACGGTTTCCGGGTACGAGTGTACGAGGGGCTAAGGTTACAGCGGATATAGAGACTTTGCATATGCATCAGAGTACAGCCGCCATTGCTGACCTTCTCTTCTCTTACCCTCGAATGCCGAATCAGTAAAGCGAGCGTCGACGAGCTTCCACAAAGAGCGATGCTGTGGAGAAGGAAACGGTAGAATCTAAAGGAGGGCCATAACCTGATTTCCTGATGTCATGATGAAGTGAAGTAAATGTGATAAGAACAAACCAAAATTGAAGGTCTGTTACGGCGGTGCTCACGCGCACAGCTGCTGCAAGGCGTCTGCAGTTTGACCCCGCGAGTGCGATGGTTCCCAGCCGCTCTCAGGAGCGGGCAAGATATTCAGGCTCGCGTGCTGGCGAACTCCATAACACTCCCTTTCCACAAACGTCATCATTAATGGACAGACGCAGCGCCGCCCACCTTGCCCCGGCATCGCTGCCACTGAGTCGTGCAGCTTCTCACAACGAGCGCGACCCTATAGCAGGCGTCATCGCCACGACGGACGCGTCTGCCACCTGGCGGCGACTCCGGTCGAGCCTGGTGCTTTTTGCCGCTTGGGGGCGGGTCGGCGATCCACTAAAGAGGACGTCATGAGCAGGCCTTACCCTTTAGGTGATTTCGTTTCAGTGTTCGAGAGGCAGAATGCAGCGGACGAGACAGCCGGCTTGTGCTCTTCCCAAGTATAGGTCTGCAGAGGGATAGTCTCGTGGGAAATTGGCATAAATTAACTTCTAATTAATCATTTTGTTCCCCAACAACTTCATCTTTCTACACCCACCTCCAACACCCCAGATTTTTTTTCTGTTTTACACAGCGAACTTTTTTTTCCTGGGCGTGGTTAAGGAGAAACGTATAAACACAAACACCAGGGGACCAAAGAACATAATCGGTCTTCAAAAGGTCGCAAGTTACGTTTATATATATATATATATAAAAAGTAGCTTGAATAGTGTATGTCCAGTTTTCAAACTTAATAATTCCGAACGCAGGCGAAGTAGTCCGCTAACTGCTCATTTTCATGAACGAGTGTGGCGCAAAAAGTTTGAGGTGGACACACCGATGGGTTCTTGAATATTTAAATTATATTGTTCTTCCTTATTAACGTGAGAAGGGCTGATGGATCGATCAAACGCACGTGTGTGCCTCATTTTTTGTTATATTCGTATTCGTATATCGGGGTCAGAGGAAGCTATGGGCAGGGAGTCAAGCATATTTCCTGGGTGTGTTTTGTTGTAAACTTTGAGTGAAACGAAACTAATGCCCTTTAATATTAAAATCGATCGCGCCGAATACGCCTTTTTTTATATATTATGATTATACTTTTATAATGTTGCAAACAACATAAGGATTGTAGCTTTTTATATGTTTCATCTAATTTTCCCAGATAGTACCCTCAATTTGTATATCCCGATATACTGGGTGTATCAAGGAGTGGCCAGGCTCTTTAAATCGACCGCAAAATTCGGTTTCTTAACCTATCGCGCTACGACTTTGTGCAGCGTTGCCCACAGATGGTGCTTTTTTTTTTGTAAAATTTGCAAAGAGCGAATTTACCTGAGGAAAAAGTAAAGAAAGAAAAAGGCTTAGCTCCTATGGAAATGCGGCGAAGCCAAAGGTCTTCAAACAATACGGCGCCGTTTCGCACGGGAGACAAGAGATGGCGCAAGCGGTCGCGATGCCAACTGCGCCAACGAACGAGCATACGGCGCCGAGAGCCGGCGTCTTTAGCAGACGATCTTTTCGACTCAAAAGCGGCGCGAGCTTTTCTGATATCAGTTGCCAATGCATTATTTTATCATCCTTACTGATAAAACATATTGAATGGACACATAATCGATTAGAAAAATGGTTTGTCGGGATATTTTGACTGTTTTTTTCGGGGTACCGATGTCGTCTGCTTTGCAGTTCCTTGTTGTTACCGCGCCTGTTTTTGTTTCTGCGACTGTCGCCGCCTGCGGAACGCGCTCCGCTTTTGAGTCGAAAAGATCGTCTGCTAAAGACGCCGGCTTTCGGCGCCGTATGCTCGTTCGTTGGCGCAGTTGGCATCGCGACCGCTTGCGCCATCTCTTGTCTCCCGTGCGAAACGGCGCCGTATTGTTTGAAGACCTTTGGCTTCGCCGCATTTCCATAGGAGCTAAGCCTTTTTCTTTCTTTACTTTTTCCTCAGGTAAATTCGCTCTTTGCAAATTTTACAAAAAAAAATGCACCATCTGTGGGCAACGCTGCACAAAGTCGTAGCGCGATAGGTTAAGAAACCGAATTTTGCGGTCGATTTAAACGAGCCAGGCCACTACTTGATACACCCAGCATATTAGACTAGCATTAAATACGCTTAGAATGAACTCCTACATTAAAGCTTGAGAATTGAAGCACGACGTTCTCCACGTCCCCGAAACACATTTATCCGGGGTGTCTAGCGTCCCATACCGCACGTGAATCGGAAGCGTCGATAAAGTGGCGAACAGTTGGCGTCGCGCGAACCGGCGTGTCACGCTGTCATAAATCGCTTTCCTAGCGAATGGGCTCGAAGTTCCAACAAAAGAAGGAGAAGAGAACCCGGGTGCATGGCCGCCTCTATACTCACAAAACCTGGCAGTTCGACGACGGAGCCATAGAGTGCGCGGTCGCAGATTTGGAGCGCGAGGATCTGATAGCACAGATAATCAAAGAGCCATTTCTCGGGGAACCTGCACGTCAGCGCACAACTTGTGGAGCGGCGAGGACCCGAAACGCACTTGTTCTGCTCGGGAGAAGTGTGTTTTTGCGTCACGCCGCAGTGGGGCGCCAGTCACGTGGCTCTCCTCTCATCCGCTGCCTGCCGCTCCCCCTTTTCCATTTCGGCGGCCCCTTCTCTTGGCGATCTGCCAGGGTTTGTCAGTATAGAGGAGGCTATGCCAGGTGTTACCGTCGTCGCAGTGTTCTAACCCCTGACTGGTGAATTCGTATTCGTATTTCAGGCTAGAGAACGCACTACAGCAAAACAGGCGTCTTGTCGTATCATCAACCTCCGCTGCTGTTCCATCGCCACGATCATCGGGTGGAAATCATAGAACCACCAATGAGAACGCCCCTAGAGTGTACTAACGACAAGTACACTCAAGACGCGCAAAACACGCCGGTTATTCCTACCAGCTCTCACTACCTGCATGTTTTTTTTTCCACTGAGCACTTGGTTTTTTTTTTAATGAAGGCATAAATTATCACCAACATTTTCGCGAACTTGTTGTTTAGAAACAGGAGCGTTTGCAATGTGTCTACCGCGCATTCTGCAAAAACTCGTTTTTTACGAGAACGAAGAATGTACTCGTGCTACCCTCCACTGTTAGCTACATCGGATTGGTATGACGTTATATACTATATTAGTTTGTTTGATTGTTTTGGTTGTCCACAAAGACACAAGGTCTAGGGTGAAATGGCAAAAAGCATGTTTGATCTATTCACCAGAGGTGTGAAAGAAAATAGTTAAACTTCGTTTTTTTATTCCTCAAACTTAGAAGAGCTAGATTACAAAAAGAGGTGAGTGACTATGTTTATTTTTTCTTAACTCTGTAGTTTGTAACCGCCGTATGTAACAATATTAATATACCAGGAACAAATGCGCGTGTTTTGGCCTAACTCATAAAAACACCCAGTTATAGAAGTCTCCCCTGACGAAAGATAAATAGCCTTAAAGGGGCGGTGCAGCGCTATTCTATTGGAATGTTTTCCGATTGAATATTTTCCCTTTACACGAACTTAACTGGCAGTAGTGGGACTCAAGGATACTTTCCCGCACGCAACGCCACTGGCCAAGAACCTTTTTTGTTGCGGTGTAATTTGAATTGGACAAAAGCGAGCTTTTTTATTCAATCTCTGCTTCGCGGAACTTGATGGTAACTGGGGGATCGCAGTACCCTCAGTGACGATACTTGAATGCGGCCCATAGATTGGACCCAAACATTGCGTGGGCACTCGATTTGGGCTCATGATAATGGATAGGTCGAGAAGCATTCGGGTAGTGGCCCGTGTCCAGTCGCTGCGATGACCGACAATAGCCGAACCATAAAAATGTCTGGAACTCAGCGCGTGTCCTGTGCTTTGCAAACCCCAGCGCGTAGCTATGATTAGCATTGGCGTCATATAATCGGCTCCAGATCACGTGGCCGCTTGTTCTGGCCACGTGCTGAAAAAATGAACGCTGCTCGCTTTTTTTAAATTTTCTTTGCGACTTCTATTGCATGGGGTAAAAAAACGAACGCGTGTTTCAAAGGTCATTAACGCCAGGGATCCGTCCTAAGCGGTATTTACACAAAGTACAAAAATTGTTGCATCGCCCCTTTGAAGTTTGTAAGCCCAAATTTAAATTCTCCGTGTAAATTCCAATCGATTTAATACAGGCCTTTCACCTCATCACGTGAACACATTAAAAATATATATATATATATATTTATTTTTATTTATTTCTAATTCTGCAGGCCTCTTTCAGGCCCCGGCAGGTTACACTATATTTGACAGAATACATAAATACATAACGACGGAGAACATAGTATATTATTATGGAATTTTATAAAAATTCAATCAAGCAATGACGCAGAAACACTTACGATTTCATCTCATTTGACAAAGCACTTTCAAGGAAATGTTATAATACATATTATCATTAATCTTGCATGTGGGATATCCTAAAATCATTCACTTTTTTACTGTATCAGCATTTCTTGAATGTAATCTGATGAAAGCATATGTTTGTGTACAGTACCTTTGTCGAATGAGATGACCACTGTAAGTGTCCAATTTCTGCGTCATTGCTTGATTGAATTTTATAAAATTCCATAATAATATACTATGTTCTCCGTTGTTATGTATTTATGTATTCTGTCAAATATAGTGTAACCTGCCGAGGCCTGAAAGAGGCCTGCAGAATTAGAAATAAATAAAAATAAATATATATATATATATATTTTAATGTGTCACGTGATGAGGTGAAAGGCACTGTATTAAATCGATTGGAATTTACACGGAGAATTTAAATTTGGGCTTACAAACTTCAAAGGGGCGATGCAACAATTTTTGTACTTGTGTAAATACCGCTTAGGACGGATCCCTGGCGTTAATGACCTTTGAAACACGCGTTCGTTTTTTTACCCCATGCAATAGAAGTCGCAAAGAAAATTTAAAAAAAAAGCGAGCAGCGTTCATTTTTTCAGCACGTGGCCAGAACAAGCGGCCACGTGATCTGGAGCCGATTATATGACGCCAATGCTAATCATAGCTACGCGCTGGGGTTTGCAAAGCACAGGACACGCGCTGAGTTCCGGACATTTTTATGGTTCGGCTATTGTCGGTCATCGCAGCGACTGGACACGGGCCACTACCCGAATGCTTCTCGACCTATCCATTATCATGAGCCCAAATCGAGTGCCCACGCAATGTTTGGGTCCAATCTATGGGCCGCATTCAAGTATCGTCACTGAGGGTACTGCGATCCCCCAGTTACCATCAAGTTCCGCGAAGCAGAGATTGAATAAAAAGCTCGCTTTTGTCCAATTCAAATTACACCGCAACAAAAAAGGTTCTTGGCCAGTGGTGTTGCGTGCGAGTATCCTTGAGTCACACTACTGCCAGGTTAAGTTCGTGTAAAGGGAAAATATTCAATCGGAAAACATTCCAATAGAATAGCGCTGCACCGCCCCTTTAAGGCTATTTATCTTTCGTCAGGGAGACTTCTATAGCTGGGTGTTTTTATGAGTTAGGCCAAACACGCGCATTTGTTCCTGGTATATTAATATTGTTACATACGGCGGTTACAAACTACAGAGTTAAGAAAAATAAACATAATCACTCACCTCTGTTTGTAATCTAGCTCTTCTAAGTTTGAGGAATAAAAAAACGAAGTTTAACTATTTTCTTTCACACCTCTGGTGAATAGATCAAACATGCTTTTGCCATTTCACCCTAGACCTTGTGTCTTGTGTGGACAACCAAAACAATCAAACAAACTAATATAGTATATAACGTCATACCAATCCGATGTAGCTAACAGTGGAGGGTAGCACGAGTACATTCTTCGTTCTCGTAAAAACGAGTTTTGCAGATGCGCGGTAGACACATTGCAAACGCTCCTGTTTCTAAACAACAAGTTCGCGAAAATGTTGGTGATAATTTATGCCTTCATTAAAAAAAAAACCAAGTGCTCAGTGGAAAAAACATGCAGGTAGTGAGAGCTGGTAGGAATAACCGGCGTGTTTTGCGCGTCTTGAGTGTACTTGTCGTTAGTACACTCTAGGGCGTTCTCATTGGTGGTTCTATGATTTCCACCCGATGATCGTGGCGATGGAACAGCAGCGGAGGTTGATGATACGACAAGACGCCTGTTTTGCTGTAGTGCGTTCTCTAGCCTGAAATACGAATACGAATTCACCAGTCAGGGGTTAGAACACTGCGACGACGGTAACACCTGGCATAGCCTCCTCTATACTGACAAACCCTGGCAGATCGCCAAGAGAAGGGGCCGCCGAAATGGAAAAGCGGGAGCGGCAGGCAGCGGATGAGAGGAGAGCCACGTGACTGGCGCCCCACTGCGGCGTGACGCAAAACACACTTCTCCCGAGGCGAACAAGTGCGTTTCGGGTCCTCGCCGCTCCACAAGTTGTGCGCTGACGTGCAGGTTCCCCAGAAATGGCTCTTTGATTATCTGTGCTATCAGATCCTCGCGCTCCAAATCTGCGACCGCGCACTCTGTGGCTCGCGTCGTCGAACTGCCAGGTTTTCTGAGTATAGAGGAGGCCATGCACCCGGGGTTCTCTTCTCCTTCTTTTGTTGGAACTTGAGCCCATTCGCTAGGAAAGCGATTTATGACAGCGTGACACGCCGGTTCGCGCGACGCCAACTGTTCGCCACTTTATCGACGCTTCCGATTCACGTGCGGTATGGGACGCTAGACACCCCGGATAAATGTGTTTCGGGGACGTGGAGAACGTCGTGCTTCAATTCTCAAGCTTTAATGTAGGAGTTCATTCTAAGCGTATTTAATGCTAGTCTAATATGCTGGGTGTATCAAGTAGTGGCCTGGCTCTTTAAATCGACCGCAAAATTCGGTTTTTAACCGATCGCGCTACGACTTTGTGCATCGTTGCCCACAGATGGTGCATTTTTTTTTGTAAAATTTGCAAAGAGCGAATTTACCTGAGGAAAAAGTAAAGAAAGAAAAAGGCTTAGCTCCTATGGAAATGCGGCGAAGCCAAAGGTCTTCAAACAATACGGCGCCGTTTCGCACGGGAGACAAGAGATGGCGCAAGCGGTCGCGATGCCAACTGCGCCAACGAACGAGCATACAGCGCCGAAAGCCGGCGTCTTTAGCAGACGATCTTTTCGACTCAAAAGCGGAGCGCGTTCCGCAGGCGGCGACAGTCGCAGAAACAAAAACAGGCGCGGTAACAACAAGGAACTGCAAAGCAGACGACATCGGTACCCCGAAAAAAACAGTCAAAATATCCCGACAAACCATTTTTCTAATCGATTATGTGTCCATTCAATATGTTTTATCAGTAAGGATGATAAAATAATGCATTGGCAACTGATATCAGAAAAGCTCGCGCCGCTTTTGAGTCGAAAAGATCGTCTGCTAAAGACGCCGGCTCTCGGCGCCGTATGCTCGTTCGTTGGCGCAGTTGGCATCGCGACCGCTTGCGCCATCTCTTGTCTCCCGTGCGAAACGGCGCCGTATTGTTTGAAGACCTTTGGCTTCGCCGCATTTCCATAGGAGCTAAGCCTTTTTCTTTCTTTACTTTTTCCTCAGGTAAATTCGCTCTTTGCAAATTTTACAAAAAAAATGCACCATCTGTGGGCAACGCTGCACAAAGTCGTAGCGCGATAGGTTAAGAAACCGAATTTCGCGGTCGATTTAAAGAGCCTGGCCACTCCTTGATACACCCAGTATATCGGGATATAAGCAAATTGGAGGGGTACTATCTGGGAAAATTAGATGAAACATAAAAAAGCTACAACCCTTATGTTGTTTGCAACATTATAAAAGTATAATCATAATATATAAAAAAGGCGTATTCGGCGCGATCGATTTTAATATTAAAGGGGCATTAGTTTCGTTTCACTCAAAGTTTACAACAAAACACACCCAGGAAATATGCTTTCGACTCCCCTGCCCATAGCTTCCTCTGACCCCGATATACGAATACGAATATAACATAAAAATGAGGCACACACGTGCGTTTGATCGTAGATCCATCAGCCCTTCTCACGTTAATAAGGAAGAACAATATAATTTAAATATTCAGGCAACCCATCGGTGTGTCCACCTCAACCTTTTTGCGCCACACTCGTTCATGAGAAGGAGCAGTTAGGCGGACTTCCGCCTGGTTCGGCATTATTAAAGTTTGAAAACTCGACATACACTATTCAAGCTACTTTTTATATATATATATATAAAAACGTAACTTGCGACCTTCTAGCGATCCGATTATGCTCTGTGGTCCCCTGGTGTTTGTGTTTATACGTTTCCCCCTAACCACGCCCAGGAAAAAAAAAAAAAGTTCGCTGTGTAAAACAGAAAAAAAAATCTGGGGTGTTGGAGGTGGGTGTAGAAAGATGAAGTTGTCGGGGAACAAAATGATTAATTAGAAGTTAATTTATGCCACTTCCCCACGAGACTATCCCTCTGCAGACTCTATACTTGGGAAGAGCACCAGCCGGCTGTCTCGTCCGCTGCATTCTGCCTCCTCGAACACTAAAACGAAATCACCTCCAAAGGGTAAGGCCTGCTCATGACGTCCTCTTTAGTGGATCGCCGACCCGGCCCCAAGCCGGGCAAACACCGAAGCTCGACCGGAGTCGCTGCCAGGTGGCAGACGACGTCCGTCGTGGCGATGACGCGCTCGCTATAGGGTCGCGCTCGCTGTGAGAAGCTGCACGACCCCAGTGGCAGCGATGCCGCACGGGCAAGGTGGCGGCGCTGCGTCTGTCCATTAATGATGACGTTTGTGGAAAAGGGAGTGTCATGGAGTTCTGCCAGCACGCGAGCCCCACGATCTTGCCCGCTCCTGAGAGCGGCTGGGAACCATCGCACTCGCGGGTCAAACTGCAGACGCCTTGCAGCAGCTGTGCACGCAGAGCACCGCCGTAACAGACCTTCAATTTTGGTTTGTTCTTATCACGTTTACTTCACTCTCCATCATGACATCAGGAAATCAGGTTATGGCCCTCCTTTAGATTCTACCGTCTACCGTTCTCCACAGCATCGTTCTCTGTGGAAGGCTTCGTCGACGCTCGCTTTACTGATTCGGCATTCTGAGGGTAAGAGAAGATGGCGGTCAGCAATGGCGGCTGTACTCTGATGCATATGCAAAGTCTCTATATCCGCCGTAACCTTTTAGCCCTCGTACACTTTTCGTACCCGGAAACCGTTTATTTATCCGGAACCTTAGTTCTAATAAAGGGGTCTTTCGATCAGTCTTCCGGTTCTAATCTCCGGCACGAGAAGCTCTCCACGTGCTTCTTTCCCGTAAACTGTCAAATAACTTAACAGCGAAGGGGAGGGGGGGGGGGGTGTAGGAGACCTTATTTTCCAGGTGGTAATGACTAAAGCAATGGGGAGTAATGCAATCGCGGAATGGTTATCCGCGTGGAGTAGCTTGACATGTGTTCAAGGTGCACGACCGCCCGCGTAGCTTGACGGACAGCAGTATACGGCATTAGGAAGCCAACGTGGACGACAAAGCGCATGACAAGCACTGTAGAGCGATATCATTGCAGGGTCACGTATCTTTTAAAAAATACAAAAGAAACTTAACTGCTCCGAAACCGGAAGCGAAACATGAGCACGGAGATTCATGGCCGACTAGCGTACCGAGGAGGAGGAGTGAGGAAAATGCGGAGGAGGAGAGAGTTGCCGATAGCAACGTGGCTATCGCTGCCTACCCAGTTTTCTTCCACTACTCCGCTTTTCCGGCGTGTGTTCTGCCCTTGAAGATCGATTAGCCAGTACCTCGGAACGACAATAGACGGACTCTCACCAGCCAGTCTGACTACGCCACCGCTGCCGCAATGCATCGAGGGAACTTTAGCCGTTCTGCACGTGCAACAACAACGCTGAAGCTCTGCGCGTGTGGAGCACGAGACAGCACGATGCTCTCGCACGCATGGCCGTCTGCCTCCTGTGAACCAAAGTTATGGCGGCGTAACGCATGCGCCGGACACTTAGTGAGATCGGTCTATTCCTGATGTAGCGGTCCCACACCCGTCGCAAGGTTAATCCGTCGTGTGCAGCCATCGCGTCGTGCCAACCCGTGGTACGCCCATGTTGAGCATGACGTAATGCATATACTTCCTGCAATCTGTGAAGCTTTCTTTTTTACAATCAATCGGTATTTCCAATTTTTTCTGAAGCCACAGAACATGGGATTCATACACTTATCGATATATATGTCTTTTGAATCCTGTACCGTGTGCCTTAGATGACCCACTAGACTGAATATATTTCAGGGCTAGTTTGAACGGCAAGGGACCATGGAAAAGAAAAATAAGCGAGCCTCAACCAATTGTCCACCGGCGGTTTTCGGGGGAAGGCAAGGCCGTAAAGCAATTGTTGCCGACAAATTTCCGAAAGCGGGGCGCGGCATTTCCGGAGTCTTTTTATCAACATTCCGCAGCCATTGAGAGAGGGGTGTCAGTCTGTAGCGGCTATGCCAAGATAACGACAGAAACGTGGCTCATACAACGAGCCACGATACCATGTAGCGCCCAGAAGACGCGCTTCGGGACTCACTCGCTCGGCACAGAACGCGGGCAGCCTGTAAGAAGAGATGCAGCGATTTTTGTACCATGGCCAGCTTTCTGAGACACTCTGTTTTAGTTCCCGATTCCCACGACACCTGGCGTATCAACCTTGAGCAAGTTAGAGTGCCTTCACAAGTTCATACACACGCGCGCTTTTGCTTGAGTGGTGACATCTCAGCCAATAGACCTATTGCTATATTACCCAAGCTATCAAGGAGAATGCAGGGATTGGAAGTTCCACGCGTCAGCAAGGTGCTGGCCTCAGCAGTAGGAAATTTCCTCAAGCAAAAGCCTAAAACAAATTGAATCTGGAGGCCAAATAAAACGTAAACGGAAGTTATTTTATTGTTTTACTGCGAGAGCAATAAGTGGGACACTCCGCGGATTCGGCACCGTCGACCGCGCTGCATATTGACATGTTCCATTTTCACCATTGCGCCAAAAGATTCCACATTGACTCTGACGTCACCTAAACGATAATAATCTCCGGAGAAGGGGAACAGGGGTAACGAAGAACGAATCAGACATGTAAACGTTACCACAAAAAAGTAACTAAATACCGTTACTCGTTACTCGCTCAAAAAGTAAGTACGTTACTCATTACCGATTCTCAAAAGGAACACGTGAGTTATCTCAAAAGTAACGAGTTACTTTTCACGTTACTTTGACGACCAAATGCACAACTGTTCTTTGTTTTAAAATTTTTTTTTAGTAGTCGTTGCATTGAAGCAGTGCTGCCTCTCGAAGCTTTTATCAGTTATGCTTCCCCACTTCCTTGAAAGCACATCTCCGGCGACGCTGAAGAGTCGTTCTACCGACGCGCTCGTAAGAACGGCAGTGTTGTGCTTCAGGAAGAGCTGGTGAATCTTCTGGAACTGCGCCTTCATTGAGGACAGCGGACATGGACGTACCAACCGGGGGGGGCAGGTCTGCTCGCCCCTCCCCCCCCCCTCAGCTCTCGTGTTGGGGGGGGGGGCGGGGCAAGGCATGCATTCTCTCCCCCCCTCCCCTGAAACAGCCGCCACTGGACAGGGCAATACTGGCCGGCGGCTCCCAAGGGATACCAAAGGCACCGCCACCAGCCCTGGGGGAGGGGGGGGGGTCTGGTCTCCCCCCCCCCCCCCACTCAAAAACAAGTTGGTACGGCATCTGACAGCGGATATTGGGTGATTTCCCTGCCCGTGTTGGCGACCTCCGGGTTAACAATCGGTCCGTACCCGGTTCTAGGAGGTTCAACCAACGGACCTTATTATACACGCTGGGTGAAGGACATTCCCAGCTGTAGAGTTCAATACAGCAATGTTTATCAAACTGTTCGACTGACGTGTTCAGCGATATACGTTGCTGCACTCATACTGTTTAGTTGTTTTTCGGGTTGCCCATCTGCCTTTGTCGCAATAGAGGCATATACTCAGGTTAGAATAAAAACAAGGCCGTTTAAGCGGTGTTGTACACGATACTCCTCAAAAGTAACGAAATACCGTTACTCCTTAGTTGGCCTTAAAAGTAACTGAATACGTTACTCGTTCCTTTTCTAAAAAAGTAACTAAATACGTTACTCGTTACCGAAACTAGTAACTAGGTAAAAGTAACTCGTTACTTGTAGCGCGTTACGTACATGTCTGGGACGAATACAACATTCCAAACACTGCTAAGTGACTGGTGCGCACTGAAAAGCTCCGCTGGGTCCGGGTATCGCAAGAGGGGCATCTCCATTTCTAGTGGAACGCTCTACCGACTGAGCCAACCAGGAGTTAAGGCTGGTTCACACAGGCATGCGGGAGTCTGACTGAGTGTGACTGCAACGGCTCGCGGAAGTTGAATTGAATTGAATTGAATTGGAAGGAATTGAATTGAATTGAATTGAATTGAAGTTTATTTGACATATGAAATGTCGGGGAGGGAGGAGCAAAAGGTTGACGAAGCTACCTGACGAGGCTCCATTCCCCTTTTCGGCGCTACAGCACTCACAGCAGCAGTGTAGATGTCATAAAAAAAAAATTAAAGCTGCAAATATTTTACAGAGGCTGTTTCGACATAAATTAAAAAAAAACCCAAAACAAAATACAAATTGAACACAAACATAAAACCAAACACAAACTGGGATGATTTGCCTTAAATCAATTCATAAATGAATGCATATAATAGTAATCATAGTATAGTAATAGGAAGTTAATCTGCCTTACGGATTGCGGTGGCAACGGGGCCATTGTAAACGGATTAAAATCCGGTCGCCACAGGAACCCGTAACATGACTAACGTCGCAAGCCGTGGCAGCCGCATCGGTCGGGCTTAAGCAAGTGTGTGAATCAACCCAAGACGTCAGTTGGGCAAACAGGTTTTATCAGCAGCAACCAGTCTAGCACTAACGAGTGTGAATGGCCAGCATTCTATAGGTTACGATGTTAATGCAATGAATGCAATGTTGAATTCGAACCGACAAAATAAA
>JAZHYW010042010.1:0-11030 GCA_037355805.1 Ixodes ricinus | reverse complement strand
CGGCCGGGTTTGGCGTCGCAACTCGAGTGGTAGCTTTGTTTTCCGAAAAGCTTATGAAACAGTAATACCCTTCAGCGCGTAAGAACGCAGAGAACGTGAGAGAACCTTACGTTACACGTTTGATCCTTACCTCAGGGTCTCGTATACTTTCGCTGAAACACTGCAACTCCTATTGCTTCTTTCTTCTTTTCGTCCTCGTGGAAGGTATCGACGGGCCTTTAATCCCCGACGAAAGCGTACCATCCGCCAATCATCACTTTCTCTCCGGTGCCCCACGGCAGAGTTAGAGCGTCGAAACTCCAGCGAGAAGCTTTTCTTTCCCTATCAGCTTGTGAAAGAGCAGTACAGTTCAGAACGAGAGCTAACGCTACGTCACAGGACTGATCCTTCACGTGGAACTCAGGTACGTTTGTTGAAACATTACAACTCCCATTGCTTCTTTCTTCTTTTGCTCCTCGTGAATTAAGATTACTTGTTTGTTCGCCAGAAAACTAAATAAATCCAAAGCGAAGCCAACTGATCTGAAACCGTGAAAAGCACATATTCGACAAATTTCATAGGCAGGCTAATGTTTGTTCTTGTGGAAACGTGAGGGTATCATTTCGGCTCATTACAAATTACTATTAGTAGCATCAGTTCTGAAATGGAAACAAGTGACAAAACAAACAGGACGGTATCTCAGGCTAGTGTTGGAATGAAACGATAACTATATTTTGCTGTTGCTTGCAGGATGGTAACGAAACCCAGCTCCATGTTAACTTTTGAAGATAAAAAAAGAATACGACTGATCAGTTTGGTTTTGTTACTCGCGTTCTGCAGTGAGAACAATGCTGACTCTTGTGTACTGGAAAGGCGGCTGGTCCGTAGCTAAACACTAACACAGATTTCGAGTGGGACATGATTCACGCCACCGGTCTTGAACGAAACTTAGAACAATAGACTTTTCTCCAAATTACAGGCACTATGGAGGACGCTGTGAACGTAGGAACACGCACTCAGCTCGGTGGTCGTGTCTGTAGGAAATATACAAAGTAAAGAACCTTAATCGTTAGTGTTTGCCGAACAAACGTGCCAAGTGCGGTTTGATTATTTTCGGTTTAGAATAATTACTACATTCGCTACATTTAGGAAGCGCCGGACGGGGTGTTCATTTAAAAATAAATACTCTTTTCACTCCTGTTTCTTGTCGGCGCCGCACTGTTTCCCGGTCTTGTTTGTGGGCACATTATGGTGCTTAGTGAAGAGCGGTCGCAAAGGCGCCGATCATCAATTCAGAAATATTACGGCCTGAACTTCCGCAGTTCAGGCCGCATCATTTTGCCCTGTCGCGGTTTGTCTTAATATTTTTACAGCAGATGAAATCTTCGAAAACTCGGAGAATGGCGTAGAATAAACCCAGCGAAAGAGACGAGAAGTGAACAGAACACAACGCTGACTGAGCAACCGCAGGTTTATTCCTGCGAGGAACAGCATATTTTATGTTTTCTTTCTGTTCCTCACAGGAATAAACTTCAGTTGCCAGTCAGCGTTGTGTCCGTTCACTTCTCGTTCTTTTCCTTCGTTTATTTCACGCTGTTTTTCAGTTTTCATGAGCACACATCTAGCCCAACTTCACGCCTTGTTGCAAGAAACCTTTTTCCCGAGATTTCGACTGAAGCGTTCAGATAACTGGAAACAACGATTTCAGCACCAGGAAGACACGCAGTGTCGATACTCAGACTTACTACGCATTAGCGCAAAACAAAGCAGTCGTGTGTAATCGCCGGTACAGTCACGGCGATGGATGTGACGCGTCATGCCGAAATTGTTCAGGTATCGGTGTTCGCGTTCACCATGTGGGATGCGTGAACAAAGGCGGTCCGGAAGAAAATGGACATAGCACCATTTTGTTCCGAGCTCTTTGGTTTCTTTTGTTTCTTTTTTGTTACACGTAAAGCGTACCTTCCAGTACGAACTCTTGGCATTGACAGTGCCATCAGCGGCACGTTCTTATCGGCTATTTGTTTGCATTTTCCAGAAAAGCAAGTATAATGCGGGTTGCTCACACCGTGGCGTAGCTCTATCTGGTTGGTTAAAAAGGGCTATCACCAGTTGCATGGTCTACAACTGCATTCTTTGCAAAACACACACAAAAGAAGTTAAAACAACAACCACGCAGACCGATTGGACACGTGTTTCTAGACTCTTTAGATGGTGTATTCTTGTCGTATCTTAATGCGGCTGCCTACGTAAGGCAGGATGAACAACCCAGTCCTCCTGTGTTGCTCTATATCCACTTCAACTTTTCACTAGCGGCCGCGGTCCACTCGTCACACAACACAATCCCCACTCAAGAGAAGAGTTTAACAAAGGTAGAATCTGTCCGGAGGTTCCTATATTACGTGGACTTTCTGTGGGCTGCTAGGGTAATGATGTAGCCACTCCAGTTTTTGGATTTGTGTCGCTCCTCATGTACCTCGTGTCTTGCTGGAACGTGGGCTCGAGACAATCTCGATGCATTCCAGCATTCTCCCCAGACGTGAAGAAGGTACTTGGTCCCACGCGTCTTGAATACTTTCAGGGGAGCAAACACCATGGCGTTCCCTTCGGTTGGTGTGAAGGAAGGTTTACTCGTACATAGTCTTCTACACCCGCTGTAAATGGTTTGGCTCTCCGCCTGTCGTCTGTGTATTGCTTGGTACGTTTCTCATAATTTGCGACGAGTTGGCGGAGTTGCGGCACCTCGAAGTGAATGGGCTCGTCAAAACTTGGGAAGCCCGCGATGTTCGTACGAGTCCGCATCTTACGCCCGTGGACTAGTTCCGCGGGGAGGAAGCTTCGTAGCTGCATGACGTGTGCTTCTGTAGACGCCTGGAAACTCCTCAAGGCACGCACGAATGTTGCCTAGTCTTGTATGGTAGTTGGACGTACTCCTTAGAAGCCTGACACGTTCACCTGTGGATGATAGATCGCAGACCGGAGATGGAAAATCTTTCACTATAGTTCAGGAACTCCCAGAAGATCCATGCGATTGAAACCGTGGACCATGGTTCGGATACGAATCAGCTCTGGATATCCTCCCGGCTGAAGATTGTAATAAGGAGTTCACATATAGCTTTAGTCGTCTTTTGGCTGCAGAAAGCTGCCACCTGGCCACATAATGAAATAGTCTACCAATGTGATTGCAAATCTGAATTGCGAAGGAAATTTGTAAAATGGTCCGACAACATAACTCTCCTGAACAAACCGCATAAGTGTACCTTTCACATTTTTTTAGACAAATCCGTAAAGCCTAAAAAAACACTCTTTCTCTCTCTCTCTACTCTCTACATACTACTACTATATATATATATATATATATATATATATATAAAGAAAGAGAGAGGAGAGAGACACACAGTTGATTCTATCTTACTCGAAATTCATCTGAACTTTTATAAATGATATAACGAAAGACGACGCACTCACTGATGCAGCTGTCATCCCCCTTTAGCCTGAATCTGAACGTCTCGAAAATCCTCTTTGTTTTTGTTTTATAATTGCGCAACATCTCTGTTTTATCCACTATTGAATCACACGGACACCTATCACAGTAAACGGTCGAGGTTCCCCGAAGGAAATTTCTTCACGGAAAGCTCTTGCTCTAACGCCCTTTCATTAATGCCTCTCTACCTGTCCGCCTCTTCACGATCGCCTCACATGTCGTTGGTCACTTCGCAGCACTACCGCAAATGTGACTCATTTCTACATATTGCTTTGCATGCTTTTGTTCAGATTCTATCCTTTAACAGGGGCATTTCTTCTTTGCTCTTGGACATAAGCTGGAGTAGCTTCAGTGCGAGCCGTGAATTTCGCGGAACCGCTAGGAAGCGTAAAGTATTTCTGAGAGTGTGGAACAATCTTTGAACATGCGTGCACCTGTCCACTTTTGCTTTTTGTTTGCGGGCAGAATTTAATTAATTGACGCCATTTTACGTATTATCTACCGGAGAATGTGCTTTTTGGACGTCTCCACTTTGCTGAGGCTGACGGCTGATTTGATACTAAAGCTTGAACCGGCAATACGATCGTCCATAAAGGTCGCAGTACGACCTTTATCAGAGACAAATTGCAAGCCCCTCTTAACTAATTAATCCGTTGATTCTGAAGAGGTACAGTGATGTGTCGTTAATATGGACGCCTCCGTTCCCCAAAAAATCGTCCATGATGTGAGTTGTCCATATTAACGAGACAAAAATGGCGTATTAATTCCACGTCGTTCCCGGAAGTGTCGGTGTCCACATGGCGGGGTATCCATATTAACAGGGTCCATATTAACGGAACAAAATGCGCGGCTAACCCACTACGGTTCTGTTCCCGAGAATGGTGTCCACATAGCGGGGTATCCATATCAATAGGGTCCATATTAACGAGACAGCAATCCGTGTATTTGCCCCTGATTGTTCCCCGGAGAGTGGTGGTCCATATAGCGGGTATGCATGTAGAGGTCCGCTTGTAACGAGAAATGACTGCCTACATACAAAAAATGTATATCTGGTAGGTCTGAAGATTTCAGATATGGCCATGTCGAAACCAGCCACACTCTTTTGACATGGCATATCCGCCAGATATACCCTCATAATGCCAGATATAGCCTGATATCCCCTGGCCAGGTATAAAATCCCAGATCTGGCTAAGTAAGGAAATTAGATCGTAGGCATGTCAAAAGGACACAAACACAAATCAGCACTTTATATCTTTGTATCTGCAATTCTCCCAAGTACTAGCCATGCCTCCCGAAGAATTATAAGACGTTGATCCCTTCCAGCTCCTAGGCGGTACATAAACGATACTAAAGTTTTATTAATTCATGGTTACACATTTTCCGAGGTAATGCGTAGTACCCAGAACAAGCATCCCATAGCTCAAGGACCTGTCACCATCTTTAAATTTCTCCTCAATGGCAGGGTTTATGATACTGTACATCTGTCCAACCTTCAACCAGGTAGAGGCCAAAAATCTCTCTATCTTATCATTCTCGTGATTGTTGTTTTGGGAATTACCTAAAGCGAAATACAGCAAAACGGGATTGCTCCGATTCAATGATCTGTTTCTAAGTACAACGTTCTAATAATATCAGCGTCTTTGACTATTGCAGAATAAATAATAATGTAAGGAGATATGTCTACGCTCATCAGGTTGAAGGTTGAACAGATACACGAATTACTGACATTGGCAGAAAAATGTTAAAGTGATATGACAGGTACTTGGGTTAAATATACACTTGTTCAGGGTGACTCGAATTACTCAAACTATTGCTCATAAATTGAGTCAAAATTTCAATCCACGGGCGGCTAGAGTAACACCGTCTGATTCCTCAGTACGGGCCGAGGTGCTTGGGAGACAGCAAATTGTCTAATCCAGCCGTATTAACACTTCGCGTCATTAAGTCTACAATTGTTAAATCCTCGAGAAGATTGGCACAAATAATCTGAGCAGAACATTACAAAGCTGAAGTTCAGGGTGGCTTGTGCTAATATTTAGATTACAGAACAACGAGTGCATTCTACATTTTGCCCAACAAAGTAAATTTACAAGCTTTTTATGCTTTTTAATATGTATTGACGGCCCGCACAGATAAAGCTGTATATACGCCAGATAAGTCTTTATATACGCCATATCTAAGGGCTGTATATACGCCGAGATAAGCCAGCATATACGCCAGATAAGTCTGTATATACGCTATATCGGTCTGTATATACGCCAGATAAGTCTGTATATACGCCGAATAAGTCTGTATATACGCCGTCTGTAATCATATAATGTTTGATATGCGCTTGAATGGGGCCCAGATGCCAGATTTCAATACAGGTTGTACACACTTTCCCAATTTCAAGTCGGAAATTTCCAACCGACATAAATGGCTTCAAAACTTCCGGTATATCCGGAAGCTGGACGTTACCCAGAATTCATTACCTCGTGGGTGAAGATGAGACGCATAGGGGCATTGTTCAAAAGACTGCCTGCATCGCGCCTTTCATTTGGTCTTCATTCACAACCACAGGTGGGCACGCCTACACAAAAACAAATCGGCTAGGAGCCTACAAGATTTTAGTGTCCAGAGGACTAAGAAGCTCTCTGCTGACTCAGCACCTGTCACACTCCGCCAAGAAAATATCGCGCAGCAGACGAGGGTGCCTCGAAGCCACGGATTCCGACACTTTTGCACGATCGACTTCCCGCTGAAAGACGCTATCGTGACGGTTTAAGGTACATAGCAACCGGTGCTGCAGGCAACAAGAGTCCCAACTTATTCCGCACGGGTTCCTAAGGAAGAATTATCCCCGACTGCTCAATGCCCTGCCCCAAGCAGAGAGCACTTTGTTATATGGTATGGGATAGGGCAAGATGCAGCCCACGTTGATAAGCCGGAACAATACACCCTTCATCCTTCCTTCGACCATGTTATAGGAGAGTTTTTTGAATTTGGCGAATATAAAACCAAAACAGAGAGGGAAATTCTGGAGGTGTTCAACCAATCAGGGGTTGAGGGGAGTGATGACGGAAGCGGCAGTGCGCTGTTTATTTGTTGCTATTTGTTGTTATTTATTTATTTTATTATTTATTTATTGATACCCTTCAGGGCCCGAAGGCATTACAGAAGGGGGTGGGCATAGCAACAATATACAAACAAAACAAATATACCTAACTAGTGAGTTAAACAGGACAAAAATATTTTAAATAACACACACACAAACAAATCCACTTAACAAGGGAGTTATAGAGGATACAAAAAATAATTGTAAACAGCGATTCGAAAATCAGAGCTCTCGGCAATCTCGACTACAGCTGCGGGAAGGCGATTCCAGTCCAGTGACGTTTTGGGCAAAAAAGACTGAAAAAAACGTGATGTGTGACAGTGAGCAATGCCAACTTTATATTGATGGTCGACGCGAGATGAGATATAAGACGGTTGTATTAACAAAAGCTGGCGCATTGACGTGTTAAGATAATGGATCTTATGAAATAAGCACAAGCGTGACACTTTCCTGCGAAGAGAGAGGTCAGGTAAGCAGAGATTGAATTTCATTGCTGATACGCTGGATGTTCGGTGATAGTTATGTAGTATGAATCGAGCGGAACGGTTTTGAATGGCTTCAACTGATGATGCAAGTGTTATACCAGGGTCCCATATAGCTGCGGCGTATTCAAGCTTACTTCGGACCAAAGACTTGTAAAGAAGTAGTTTTAAAGAGGTGGAAGCAAGAGAGAAGTTTCTTTTAAGATAGCCTAACATGCGGTTTGCATTATTGATTACGTATTTAATGTGAGTATCCCAGGAAAGGTTATTTGTTATATGCACACCGAGATATTTATAAGATAATACAGAATCAAGGACAGTGCCGCTAATATTGTAAGAATGGGATGTGTTCATTTGATGTGATACTCTCATGGATTTGCATTTGTTAATGTTAAGTTTCATATTCCATGTGTCACACCACCGGGAAATGCTGTCAAGGTCTGACTGAAGAGAATGAATATCAGAATCATTGGTTATTTCCCTGTAGATGACACAGTCATCTGCAAATAAGCCAATGGACGACGAAACATGAGTAGGTAAATCATTAATATAAATAAGAAATAAAAGAGGACCTAGTACGGAACCTTGGGGAACGCCTGAACTTACTGGTGAATGAACTGAGCTACAGCCGTTAACATGGACAAATTGTAAGCGGTTAGTTAAAAAAGAATCAATCCAAGCAAGAACATGGGGTTCTATGTTAAGGACAGCGAGTTTATGAAGAAGAAGCCGGTGTGAGACTTTGTCGAATGCTTTTGAGAAGTCTAAAAATACACAATCTACCGCGGAAGAACGATCAAGAGCGACATGAAGATTGTGTGTAAGTGTTAACAATTGAGATTCACACGAGAATAGTTTCCTAAATCCATGTTGAGTAGGGGTAAAAAAGAATTAGAATTAAGGAAAGCAACAAGATTAGAGTAAATTATGTGTTCCAGAAGTTTGCAGGGGATGCTTGTTAATGAAATCGGACGATAATTACAAAGGCTAGATTTATCGCCACTTTTATGGACCGGAATCACCTTCCCTACCTTCCAGTCCTCGGGAAGAGTACCAAGATTGAGAGATTGCTGGAAAAGCTTAGTTAAAATAACAGAAGAGTACATTTTAGTGTTTTTTAAAAATTTTGAGTTTATATTGTCAGTGCCAGATGATGAGGATAGTTTAAGGCCATCAATAATTTTGACAATGCCACCACATTCTATTGTAATGGAATCCATAGTGCAAAAGTTTGATGGGAGCAAGTCAGGGCAGTCAAGAATGTTTGAGCTGGAAAAGGAGTCGACGAACATTTCATTTAGCGCGGATGCACACTCCCTCTCTGGTATCTCTTCCCCGTCCGAGTTGGTGAGCCTTACACCAGGTTTTTCGCAGGGGTTCACAACATTCCAAAACTGACGAGGATTGTTGAGCAACATTGCTGGCAAAGTACTTCCGAAGAAACGCTGTTTCGCTTCACTGACGGCAGTTTTATATAAAGCAGCGACGGAGCGATATGCCGCCCAGCGTACATCAGCATTAGATGAAGCGGATAACTTCGCAGTGCGAAACAACCGTTTCTTTTTGTTTGAAAGCCTTCTGAGCGCTCCATTGAACCATGGGGATCGAGTGGAAGAACGAATAGTTCGCACAGGAATGTACATATTCGTAAGAGAATTCACTTTGTCTTTAAATAAACACCAATTAGCCTCGACGGAACGCTCGGAAAAGTTACGCAGATATTCTGCCAAAAACGAACACATATCGTTGTTGATGGCTGTAAAATCAGCATGGGCATAGTCAAATATGCGTTTAACACTTTTCGACGATTTACACTTTGGGATATTTAAGGAGAATAGTAACAAAGAATGATCGCTAAGACCGGGTAAATATGTGAGAGGGGAAATAAGTTCACTTGACGTGGTTAACACTAGGTCTAATATAGTGGCTGTAGAATTAGTAACCCGTGTAGGCTGCACTACTGTCTGAGAGAAGCTAAAATCGGTACAGAAGTTTAAAAAATCATTACTCTCTGTGGAAAATGGGTTAAGGAAAGGGCTGTCGCTTGTCCACACAATGTTTGGGTAATTGAAGTCTCCCAAGAGTATTACAGGAACATTTGGGAAGCGTACATGGACCGCGTTAACGACATCGTGAAGCTCGGCAACAAAATTGGCGATCTTTGTGGGAGGGCGATAGCAGACACCCAAAACATACTTGCTATGATTTATGCTAATGTTACTCATTTTTCCGACGAAAACAAATTCAAATATATTTCGAGTGAGACTAGATACGTTCGTGTTTTCGAAATGATATTAGGTTGTCAGTGGCGCCGCGTGCGTGCGTTCCTACCTCTTTGTCGTGGTGCTTGTTTGGTGCTTTTACGGTAGTAACCGTGTACCAACTATTGTGCTTGCACCCTCCGTTACACTGAACAGTTGGCTGGTTGTAGAGGTTCTAGTTTAGAACACTTAGTTCTGCAGACACGTAGCATGTGCAGCGCGCTAAACTACACCGACTGTACTGCGCCGTTCCTCTGGGATGAATTAGCAGAATACTTCTGCTGTGTGGTGCAAAACAAATATGTAATAAAATACAGCATTGAGGCCACATTAGGCGTAGAACATATACCAAGAAGACCTTCATCGTAACATAAATCATGGTTTGATCTAGACTATTTAAATTTGATTATTCGATTCCAAAACTTTTCTAAACAAATATTTTCCTAATCATAGTTTTTATTTACTGTTTATCTATCATTTCGATGCCGACCATACACAATATTGTTTCGTATTTAAATCAAGGAATCATCAAGACAACTTTCACAACAGGTTGAATACAAGTATCTACAGCGAAGGTCTTCTGAGCGTATCCAAACGTTGTTTTCGTTATTCCATCTGCTTCGTTCGTTACTTACGTAACGTACTTTTGCAAGTAACAGCGGACGCTGAAAGAAAGAAACTAACACCAGTAAAGTAATGTCCTCTTACAACAAAATCATAACGCCAAATAAGAAGCAAATAAAGGTTTCAGCAACCAAAAGTATACAACCTGTCTTTACCTGTAGGCATGGTTTGTCAGTAAATAGCTTAGTAACTATAGTATACGCTCGTTTTTGCATTCTTCCTGCAGCGTGGTTTTCAATGACAGAGCGGATTAATCGATCAGTGTATCGTGTTTCAAAAATATCAGTAATTCTCTTCTTCCACGTTGTTCTCAAGGATCGGGAGGATGATCGATCACTTCATCGGGTTTAAAAGTATATCTAGTGTTTAAGAATCACTATTTTATAGCTAGTTTTTTTTCTCATAAACTCTTCCGACATGAATCTACATGAACTTCATTTAAGATAAAATTAACTGTGACTTATTTATCTTTTCAACAAATTTGATATTTTTTTTTTTTTACCTTGGTCAACGGCTTTATTAGTTTCATGGAATTCCTCAGTAGTGTTTGAAGCGATCCAAGAGCGTCGTGTTAGCGTCTTCAGTGTTGTAGATGAGAGCCTCACGCTTGCACATTCAAGCAAGATGAGAAGATGTCATCGAGGAAAGCGTTTCGGGCTCCCCAACCTTTTCGCCTTGCTCACCACCTTCCCCTCTCTGCACGCCTTCTCCGGGGCTAGCAAGAACGGTTACGCACGGGGAGCTTTTAGGAGGCGTACGCCGCTGGGGCGCACAGAGGAACATCTCGTCGCCGTCTCTGCTGCTGACAGACAGAGAGGTTGCGTTCCTGGAACCGGAACCGTCAGCGGCGCGGGCTTTGCGCCGAGGACAAGCGGGAGATGCGGTCCTTCTCTTCCCCACCCTCGCTCCCCCGCCTGGCGGGCCTCTCCATTTCTCCTTCCCCCTCGCCCCCTCTCCCCCTCTTTTCAGCAGAAGGTTCCATCCTCCTTCTCCTCTCTCCAAGCGAACCCCGACTTCTTTTGCGACCGCTCCCCCCCCCCCCCCTTCTCCCGCTTCCTCCTTTCCCGGCTCCTTTCCTTCAACCATGAGAACTCCAGAGCTTGGCG
>JAZHYW010042005.1:0-15373 GCA_037355805.1 Ixodes ricinus | reverse complement strand
ATATGTCATCAATGGCAAAACATAGTGTCAATTAAAACCTGGTTTTGAACCTCCCACAAGACGAAAACCAAAAAGAAACCATATTTATAAAACGAATGAATCAGAGTCTAGACTTTTTTTTTGCAGGATATACATAAAAATATTATTTTCTACCTTCTTATTTTCTAGTCGACGTTTCCATTCTTTCTTAATTCTCTCTGAAATTACGTGTGGGATTACTATCTAGCTGTCTATATTATTTAGTATAACTTAGTTGTCTATCTGCTTCCCTGATGTATTCAACTATATCAACATTACGTATTCCACCTCCTTATTCTGCTTGAAAAATCATAATGTCTCTGTTCTCTGTAAGTTGTTTTAGGCATTGTCTGTCTTTGCAAGATAGATTGCTTTTAGATGTCTCTGCTTTTTATACGGGGATAAAACATATCGTTGCGTCCGCTTCTATGTATTTTACGGCATTATCTTTTTCTTCATCTAAGGAAGCTGCCCAAAAAGATTTCCGTTTAAATAAATGTATTTTCTATTTCGCTCCCATGGAAAAAAAAACGTACTCCGTAACTCTCATCCAAATTAATTTAAACCTTTCTGTAATTAAAAATTATCATTAATATTACGAGGAGCAGGACAAAACTTCAAGCCTTAAGTTAGAACTAAAGTCTCAGTTCGAGAATGAGTGTAAGAAGAATAATTGAAAACACTCGAGGTTTTCTTTAGCCAACTCTTGTGAATGTACCGGGTTGTTATGATTTTCTCTCTCGTTATTTGAATATGTGAAATATGTTTTCAGTTTTTCTTAAAGGGCGAGAAAAAATCTAAGTGCACTTTATCTCTATCTGCCTTACGTTGCTTAGTGGTAGTCACTTCTTTTTCTTTTGTACTAATGTAATGTAGCAGTTCTTTGAGAATAATTAAGGGTAACTGAGAAGCTTTTAATTTATTATGGATTTGTGTTTTAGTGCAGTAATATTATCGATTGATTGCTGTGTTGTAATGCTAACTAATGCCATCCTGAAATTAAAAAAATGGTAACATTCCATGCTTGTGTATTCGAATCTGATGGAAAAAAATATGGCTGTATTTGAATATCCGTTAAAGACACCTTTTGGAATCTTTGTTATATTGCGTTTGACAGTTTTGTAAAAGTATTTTGCGGTATTCGAAACAAATTAACGTATCAAAACAAACGCGAAGATTAAAAAAAGCTGGAGAAGAACCTCGGAGAGTCAATACTCTTCGGAGGAACACCTTCATTTACTTTCTGGAAGGCGGCGAAAACGACGAGCTAAGGGACTTCGATTTCGTGCCGGGCCACCTCCAACACTTTGCTACTGAAGGTGGCTTACGCAACAATATAAATAACTATAGGCCAGTTTGCTACCTTTATTCTCAAACATTCTGGAACAGGTAATCAAGGTTAGGCTTTTTAGTTACCTTTAAACAAAGAACCCAAATTTAAAGCTACAATATGGCTTCCAGAAAAACATATCCACGGAAAAAGCCTCGTAATATATCAAAGATAAACTAATTATTAGTTTTGAAAATCATTTATACAGTGTAGAAATTTGTTTTTTTTTATTTTCGTGAGCCGTTTGATTTGATTAAACATAACATTCTTCTGAACAAGCTGATGCACTATGGCATAAGGGCACAACTTGAGTCCTAAATCATAGCTATTTATCTGGACAATCAAAATGTGTAAAAATGAATGAGTATGAATCGCAACTAATGTAAATTAATTATGGTGTGCCTCAGGGGTCAATTCTAGGACCCTTATTTTTGTTGTTGTACATAAATGATATAGTAAACATTCCGCGAACTCCAGATATTATACTTTATACAGACGACACCAATGCGTTTTTTTACAGATAAGGTTCTCAGTGAAATAAAACGTTTATCAAACGTATGGCTACGCGAACTTGCGCAGTACGCAGAGTCTAGTCAAATAGAATTCTATGTTAACAAAACAAAATATTTGATTTTCACGTCTATGTATAAACCCCTGTCTGGTATCTTCATGGTACAATTTAGAGACTCGGAATTGAAGCGAGTGTCCTCCAAAAAATTACTATGTCTCTGGTTGGAAGAAACCTTGAGCTGGACAGATCATATAAATCATATCCGCTCTAACATATTCAAATCTATTGGAATCTTGTCCAGATCTACTGGAATCTTCAAGCCAGCATGATGTATTCACTTCGCGGGATATGAATGCACATCAATATCCTGAGACAATATGAAAGGAGGAGGTTTGGCGGTGTATGTAAGGAACGCCTAGATGTATATGTCGTATCAGAATTGTTTATATTTAATCCGCAATATGAGTCTCTCATGGTAAAGTGTGCAGGTACCATGCTTGTTGTGGTGTATAAAACTCCTTCTAATACTGCAGCCCCGTCTTTTTCGACATCCTTGAAAATATGCTATGCTGGCGAAAATATATTCCTTTAATTCTTATGTATTATTCATTGATCAAGCAAAGCAAAAGCTCCTTTATGGTATTTTTTATTTCTTTATTCATGAAAATGTAATTTATGTCCCGACAAGGGTGACGGAAATGTATCAGACCTTGCTTGACTTGTGCTTTAATAACTATCAAGTGAATGAGCTACAGGCGGGTTTTCTGCTATCAGATTTTAGTGACCATTTAGCCATTTTTTTCACACCCTTTTCAACACAACATAACGAACCCACAGGCCATGCACTGAATATGTATAGGGTCCATAATGATAATAATTATGTTGTTTTAAAGTTTAGTAGAGGATGAAAACTGCAGCTTTTTTGTTCGGTTGGATGATCCCATTGCAGCATGCGACCTCTTATCAACAAAAATTAAGGCACTTTATGATCAAGCGTTTCCAATGGTGCCATTTAAAAATAACTGGAAACCAAGAAAACCTTGGATTAATGCCGCACTTCTTAAGACAATAAAATAAACAGATAAGCTCTTCGCCCGTTTTATAAAAACAAAACATCCAGATAATCTAGCTGAATTTAAAAGAGAAGAACTAAACTAGCGCTGATATCAAACAAGCACGAAGTGGGTATAACGAAAATAAGTTCGCAGATATTTATAATAAACCAAGAAGAGTGTGGCAAAATGTAAATAGCCTAGCTTCGAAAAACGAAAGAAAATATATTTTTGAGCTTATTATTCAAGGCATGTCTTGTACAGGAGCTAATCTTGCTGATAAATGTATGCCCTCCTTTTTATGTCCGGTGCTTCTACTGGCAATGTCATTATTGATTTTGATTACAAATCTTACATCTCACAGGGTATTGAGAGTTCAATATTTTTGTTCACTATTACTGAAACCGAAATATACAGCCTAATACACAAACCTAAAAATAACAGTGCTTGTGGTGACGATGGTATAAAATCGCAGCCTATAAAAAAGTTGCTCACTTAATTAGTGGGTCAATCCCACATATATGGAATCTAATACTGAGTACAGGCATATTTTCGGATAAATTACAGATAGCAAGAGTGTCGGTGATTCACAAAGGATTTGATAAAATTGACCTAGACAAAGATAGACCAATCTCCGTTCTCACCATTTTTTCTAAACTCATAGAACAAGCAGTTAATGTCGAACTAACCAGATTCTTTGAAAAAAATAATGTTATAGAAGAGCAACAGTACAGCTCTCAGAAGCAAAAATCGTCTCAATTGGCGAGGATAAACATAAAAATAAAATTATTGACAATTTTGAGCAAAATTTATTTACAGTAGGAGTGCTTCTTGACTTCAAGAAACTTTTGATTCAGTTAATCATAATATTATTTTCAGAAAATTGTCCATATATGGAATTAGGGAATTTCACTTAGTTTAATAAAAAGCGATTTATCAAATCGTTCATATTATACAGACATTTATCAGTCTAGGTCAAATATTGGCCAAATAAACTACGGCGTCCCGCAAGGGTCCATTTTCGGCCCGCAACTTTTTTTTAATTTACACAAATCACATTATACAAATACCTCGAACAGCTAATATAATTTTATATGCTGATGACACAAACATATTTTTCTGGAACAAGCCTAGAAGTACTTGAGCACGAAACCAACGCAGGACTTGAAAATTTATCATCGTGGCTTATAGTAAAAAAAAATTCCATTTCAAAGCGAAATCATCGAACGTGTTATATCACATAAGTTCCTATATGCTCTGTTTCATGAATCTTTAAATTGTTATTTCCATGTGCAAGGAGTAAGAACGGAAATCTCACGATCTATCGGGATTATCTATAGTCTTAAAAATTTATTGCCTCAATAGGCAAAACAAAAACAGCTATATTATACTTTAGTTCAATCACGTCTTTACAACTGTCTCCTTTTTGGGGGACCAGAATAAGAAAAAATATAGAAACCCTGCACATACTCCTGAAAAAGGCTTTGCGTTTAGTCGAAAATGTCCCGTACCGGATTCATGACGCTCCGCTTTTTAGAAAACACCGAATGTAAACTATTCGAAATGTTATAAAAGAAGTTATCTTTAGTAATTTATAATAATATCAAATTAGAACCAACTGCCTTCTTTAGTAAGTATCTTTGGAAATATTATCCCTACAATTGCCGTCACACGAGTTGCAAAAAGCAAAAAATACGCACAAATTATGGCATAGCAAAAATTAGATTATCAAATGCCCGTACTTCTTAATGACCACCCTGATCTTACGAACATTATTCACGGAGGTATGTCGGAACAAGATTTAACGGAAAACATAAACGTGTATCTAATTCTCACCTAAACGGTAACAAGTGTTTTTGTTTTGTTTTTCGTACGCAGGTACTGTCTTTTTTGTGCAGCATTTAGCTGCAGGCTTAAAGAATATTTTTGTAGAGATGGCTGGCTGCCTCTACTATGTTTTTGCATGTGGTCCCCTTGTATTCTGTGTTTGTGCCGGCATAAAATTGACTGTGCGTCGTTGCTTTTTGTCATGGCGTGGAGGACAATTTGATTTTATTTCCCTGGTTTTTGTCTTTTTATACAGTGTTTTTTATTTCTTACGGATTTTTATTAATCTGTCATAATCAATTGGTTTTCGCCCTCTGTCAGACATTTATTTTTTCCTGGGCCTGCTGGGTGGTCTGGCCGTGAAGAAAGAGGGAGGGGGGAGGGGGCTGTCGCCATGTCAAGCATGCCGATGCCTTTTGTGGCGGCCCCCAGACAACTGTATTCCTCAAATGGGGTCCTAATAAACTTTGATTTGATTTCATAAACTTAAACATCTTCTTCCCGGTTGGCTCAAGTGCCAACTTTTCTACAGTCTTACATAATCTCATTTACATCATTGCTTACTATTTTGGGGAACCACAACGAAAACGAATCTAGATAGACTGTTGTCGATTGTTCGAGTCCCATATTTCGCAAATTATTGGATTTTAGATATCCATCAACTCTTTAATTTTAAAACTCGCGATGACAATATACCGCGTGCACAACATTGAGCAAAATCAATGTTGTGAGATCTACCAACCCAAAATAACACAATATAATCTGAGAAATAAAATGTACAAGAAGCCCAAAATACGAACAAATTATGGCTCCCAAGCTCTAGCGTATAAAATACCGCAGTTTTTGAACTATCACCCAAGCCTTTTTGAATATATAAGAAATGCTACTTCCGTTATTGCCTTCAAAAATAACATGAGACGTTATATTTTTCAATAGGCTCTTTATAGAGTTTTGGTTAAGCACTGATTTGAATAGCATGTAATCAGCTCTGATCACACTTATTCGTGTTATTATTTGCTTGTCTTGAAACTTCTTAGCTCCTGCAAAGTTTTTCTTTGCTTCTGGTATATTTTATTAATTCACTATTCTGTAGAAGGCTTGTTTTGTGCCTACTTGGCACATTGAAACATTGTTTGATCAAATTTTTGTCGTTTTTACTTGTGTTCTATTGTTCATTTCTAGTCTGTTTTGTTTCCATACTGAGCAGTATATAGGTTGGTAGGAGCCACGTCCGGTAAATAGGTTTACCTTTCGTCCCTCCACTCGAGACTGAAAGAGTCCAAATAAATATTATTATAATTATTTCTATATTTATTATTAATATTATTATAAAGTGGTTCTATAAAGTCATGGCAAACAAGGTGACGCAAGCTACCGCCTAATACGAAGGGAATCACTGATATTAGTTACTAACCATTCAGATAGCAGCAATATTTGTTTCTAGTCATGTAGTGAACGGGTGCACCTAAACAAGAAGCCAAGACAAACATCACAACAGCCGCTAGGTGCGCTGACAGACGAGTGAGCGGATGCACAAAGTGTCGCAAGCGGCAGCAGCACGTCACAGCTCCAATAGACGGCGCTACTCAACGCCAAAAAGACAATTTAACACCTGGTACTGACGCGCACAGGCCTGCAACCTGTCCAACCAGCGGGTTGTGAACGGACAACACAGGGTAGCACTCTGGCAGGGTCGCTCGGCTTTGAGTCTGCTTTCAGTTTAGTGGTCGAATTTGCCAGCGAGACCAATGGCAGCGAATGCCCCATCGCTAAGCCGATGGCCAACGGAGGCTGGGGTGGAGGACTGGTGACCAAGTGGGCTAAAGCGCACACCCAGCTCGGAGCACGTAGAGCGAAAGCTCGCGCTGCCGAACTTAGGGATCCTGCGTTCGAGCCCCACCCCTGCCCGTTTCGATCCGGATGAGCATCGTACCGGCGTGTGGTCGTGTATCACTACTGCTTGGTGCACGTTAAAGACCCCGGGCTAGCGGTTGTACTGCACTGGCTAAATCGCTCATCTACAGCTGGGAGACTCGTCGCCCTTGGAGGCAGACCAAGTTCTAGGCTGTATAAACATTCACACAACCCAATTTTTTTTTTTTTTTTGAGGCTGGGGTATAATGGTAGAGGCCGCCAAAAGAAGGTTAGAAAATTGGTGGCTGCTTGTTCAGCAGCGGGGATAAACAAACCCCACTGGTTAGGACCGAGACAGCACGAGACCGCCCAATTCAAATTAAAATGACCGTAAAAGCATCATAATCATCATCAATATCATCATCATCATCATCGTCGTCGTCATCATCACTTTGTTTCTTTTTCAAACGCAATCTTGTTTTGTTTTAAACGCGTTTGGCTTTAAGCATCAAGTACTAGTGTAATAAAGTGTACCTTGGGTTGTTTTTATAGTCCGAAAAAGTGAATACCTGTAGTTCAGGACAACTCAGAAATTAAAATTAGTTGAAAAAGAACACCTGATGTAAGTACATCAAGGACGTGCTAGATTTGGTATAGGGTGCGTAAACGTTATTCTGTACAACGGTACGCTCGAAAACCCACGTGATGGGGAGGAAATATCTCTGTTCCCAACGCCGTCGCCCATCGTACAAAAATGTCACCGGCATGACGCGCTAAAGCTCCATCCAGCCTCCCTCTCTCTCGTCCTCTCCTTCCCCCCCCCCTCCTCTTCCTCGCCGCTGCTTCAATGTCATTAAGGTTATCGTTTATACTCCGGCGCCTCTACATCGCTCTCCGTGCGAGGAGCTGAATGGCAGGCGCGACGCAATGAGCAGAGTAGATGAAGGGCCCCAGCGGGGCACGGGAACAGTTAAAGCCGTAGGATCCCGACTTTCACGCACGAGAGACAACGCGTAAGCGCCTTGGACACACCTCCTATAAGGCATCTCCTAAAACTCTTCTACTAAAAGCAAAGCTCCTAAAGCAATTACTCTAAAGCACATCTTTGCACAACACAACTTCTTGTCTTAATCACAGCGCACACGTTAAGTGAGCCTGTGAGATTTTAAAGGCGAACGCCTTACTGGTCCCGTTGAGCAAAAAAGCGGCGGCATTGTGCCCGAAAGATGGCCATAAAAATACGTCATAAAGCGCGCGCCGCTCACGCTCAGAGTGCGGGAGCGTGATGTCACCGCCGGTGCATCGCGTGCAAAGGTGCCCTTCGGACTTCATCCGTGCTCTTTCTGTGCTTCGTGCGATGGACTGTGACGCGACCACGTCTATATCGACGGTATCGACATTCGACAGCAGCGTCTACACCTACAGCGGCTTTACTCGAAAACATTTCTCGAAAACAATTCACCCACGGGACTAAAATGCTTTCGTATTCTTACACGTAAGCAGTCTTAAGGTCTTAAGTGTCATCCTGTAATTTCTTTTAATGATTAATCCATTGTTCGGCGCACCCGATGCTTACGAAGTGACGGCATGCGCTCACAAGAAAAGTATAAAGAAATAGCCGCAAGGCAGAATACCGCCGGAGCATTGCACTGCTGTCATTGTAAGGACCTTGTTGGACACGTTCTTTCACGCTTGCTAAAGAAATAAAGAAAAAGCAGCGGTGCGCGGCGCATTTATGCCCTTATGTCACCACCCTAACAGACCAGTACACATTAAAGGGGCCCTGCAAAACCTTTCTCGCCATTTTTTTTATTTGCATCACTTTCTCTCGAACTAGTGTATGGCACTTTAGACACAAATTAAAAATATAATAAAAAAATATGATCTATTTTAAACATAATAGGTGAAAGAAGTTCCGAATTTTAAAAACATTTTCTATTGTTGATGACGTGACTGGTCTGAACTGATAGAGAACCGTAATGACGAGAGAGCGTGCAACAACCACGGGCGAGCTTCCTGATTGTTGAAATTAGCATCCAGTTAAGAAAATGTGAACACCCCATCTATTTATGGGTGTACAAAGCAAACATTTGAGCGAGAACCACGCACTTGAAAGGTTTAAAAGGGTCACGTGCACCTGTTCAGCTTGTCTTACCTCTAAAATTTTATCTCATCATTATCCGACGCTCTTTAACAATGTCGTTACTGAACGCTTGTGTTTGACACTGATAACAACGCCCTTCGAAGCAGCATTAGGTTTTCTTCGTCCCTTTGCAGTGGCCCTTTAAGGTACCCTAGAACGGGGTGAGCTGTTCAGAAACATATGCTTGTGGCACTTGTCTCGCTCGTTCACATAACGATCACTGTCTATACTTTAAGAAAGGCAAAGCGTGGCTTTTATAGAAAGGCTTCATTCCAACGAGGAATGGCGCACCGTTTTCACAAGGTGACAACGGCAATGCGTTTCTTTCAAATACCCGGCCTCCTGCACGCGTTCATTGCCTTTTGCCGTCCTCATTCGTCGCGTCCACTTTCCAAGATCACGAGAATACAAAGCGTTCTAACAGAGAGGAAGAAACAAAATCGACACCGTAACTGTAAGGTCACTCTTCCGAAACCGTTACTAGAGGCATTGCTATGTACGAATACATGGGATTGAACTTTGCTTCTAGAATCGATGGTTCAATAATCGATCTTTGAATTTAAACGTCGAAAACATTACATGTAGGAAAAGTGGATTTCACGAACCATCCACTAGAGAAGTTTGCCGAGCATCGGTCAGAAATATTTGCGACGGCAACTTCCGGTCCTCGAAACGTGTCGAGTTGCCTGCAGCCCACTACTGCGTAGAGCTTGAAGCAGACGACAGACGTATGCAGAATGACAGAAATATGTCTTCTGTGTTGCTTTGAATTTTTCGTAAAACGATACGATTTTTATAATGTATATATTCGGGAGCATAGCGGGTCTAATAAAAATCATCAGGCCTATAAAAACAAATCATATTTGAGAGCGATGCGGGATACTGCTTTGCAAAAATTATCACCCGTATAGAGGTCTGTTAAAGATACGGCGAGATAAGCGTATGTTTAGTACATATTATCGAAGCAGTCATGCTCTCTTCTTCTTCTTTTTTTTTGTGCTGACGTGCATTGCAATGGGAGCAGTTATTTTGACTCTAACGTTAATAATTTGAGACACAATTTTGTTTCCATGCTACCAATATGGGAGTGAGACTCGTACAACGCATGTAACCATCACAGTAAGAAACAACCCTGAATATTCTTCCGCTTTAGACAAGAAGACAAAACAGCAAAGTAACTGTGTAAAAACATCAAGTAAATCTATATTTATGGTGGACAGTTGGTTTGATCACACAAATATGTGCACTCAGGGAATTTTGGTGCAGTTATAACTTCTTAAAAAGCGTACTGGCTTGCAATTCAACACTTCACAAATTTAACACTTCACTTTGTCATCGTAACTTATCATGATTACGTGAATCCGCTTCGCGGGGTTTTCACCTTTCTCAAATATTCCGGAAGCCTCCATGGGCAGGCCTTTGGGCGCTCGTTCACCTCGCGCGTCGATCAAAGCTGTGCACGGTCACTCTTCGTTTCCAACATTCCACAGTAAGTTGACCTCGAGATTAGAAGTGTCTTCGCTAGTCACCAACTTAATTAAATGAAGCCGCGAGCTCCATTTAAAATGACCACATGAACCCGCCAAGCCATCGTGCCGTCGGCTCGCAAGGCGAGACTGGTTCGAAACCTTTATTGCGGAGTTTTACCAATGCTACATGGCACTGAGACGACAGAAAGTCTTCATAAACCGATGTTTAAAAAAACGCAATCGTTACAAAAATGTATTCACATTTTTTATCAAACAAATAATAACCTCGCGACGAGCTTTCAAGCATTTGTTTTCAACACAATACTGGCAAAGGTTCGTTTTGGTTTACAACGCCATAGTGAGACGCCATCAATCACATGGGTTAATCATCGTTAGGGTAAATGTAAGCAGACTTAAGTGAAACGAAATGTATCCCATTGATATCTCAGTGGTAAGAGTGGTTGGTTGTAGAGAAAATAATGTTTGGTTTTTATATATTACTGGTTCGGATCTGGCTCGACGAACGAACCTTCTTGTTTTCTCGGTGTTTATCATGTGATTAATGACGTCACCTATAGTTTTTGTGAAAGACCATGGAGCAATTTAGCGGGAACCTCCCACTAACAGCTGCAGCTGTCAACTGTTTGCATGCAGGCAAACCGTGACACCACACAATAAAACATTTTTATCATGACTTGCTCATACACATCGCTATACGTAGAATACGAAATCACAGCACAGTTGAGAGAGGCAGGAACAAACAGAAATTGAAACCACATGGGAGCGCGCCCGAGTATACTCGGGCGTGGCACTCAAAGGGGGAAACTGTTTCTCTAGCTGAGAGGAAACTGAATCGGTTCCGTATTTGAGAAGAAAACTTTTTGATCGTCATTCTGTGTTGAAGATTCACTGCGCTGTGCACTCTGCGGAGATGTATCGATCCCACATATTCTAGGGCTTGCTCTTGTCTTGAAGAAAAACAACGGCATAATTTTCCCGAGCTTTTTTTAGATATTGTATACCCTTTTAACCTGTTCTTTTACTCGAAATCACCCTCTCATATGTCATTTGATTGCGTACATTGTTTTATTTTTAGCACTGGCCTTTTACACCAAATCAAATACCACACATATCTGTCAGATCACGACATGCTAAAAGATTATAATATATAACCTACTTTGGTGCACTTTGTCGTTAGTTGCTATTTGCGCCGTTACAGCCCTCATTCATCATCGTAATCAACCCCCCGCCCCTTCGACGCCGCGTCAGTTACTTCAGGGTTGTGGTCGGTCCTCCGGCGTGTCTACATCGCTGTCCGTCCGAGGAGCGGAATGTCAAGCGCGCCGTGATGATCAGTGTAGACGGAGGGCCGCAGCGGTGCACGAGAGCAGCAAAAGTCGTAGGACCCCTACTATCACGCACGAGAGGCAGCGCGTAAGCGCCTTCAACACATCTCATATACCTATTCTACAAAAAGCAAATAATCTGAAGCACATATTTTCACAACACAACTTCAGCTGTCTGCTTCTTCATTCAGAGGACAGAGTCGAACACGATAAACTTATTACATAAATACACCTATGGCACTAAAAAGGTTAGAACTGGTAACTACACTCATACAAAATAATCGCACATGTCCAAGTTACTCAAAAAAGTAATTAAGTTAAGTTACTGAGTATTGACCTCGAAAATATTTTGAGTAGAGTAGAAATAACTCAAAAAGAAAGTAATTGAGAAAATCACTAATTAGCGGTGGTAATTAGTAACTGATGGTAACAAGAATGTACATAGGTTTTGATCCATTAGCGAAATTGTGCTAGCCAAAGAGGAATCGGCTTGTTTTTTCGCGGAAATGCTTTAATAGCTGGTTCTGCTTCTGCGTGCTTAATTGTTTTGTACTTTTTTGCATTTTTGTTAAATGATGTACTGCGAATGTATCATTTTTACTTTGAGGTTTAGCAATGCCTGAGCTTGATTTTTAGACAGTGTTTGCTTGTTTACAGTGTTGCGTAAACCACACCTAAAAGTACTTGAAGCAAAGTACAAAGTAAATGAGAGGTTATGTACTTCAAGTAAAGTAGTAAGCACACCGGGTGCAATGTACTTTAAGTAACGTACTCTAACTACAATATATTTCAAGGTAAAGTACAAGTAGTTTTAACACAATCTTTCATGATGCTCTGTCATTCCCTATAAGGATTTTTTTTAACTGGCATACGTTGCTTTAAGGGTTGTCGAAGGTGTATCAGTTTTTTAGGAAATTGGCAGCAAATATTGTATAAATGTCAAGTCTCTAGAGAGTAGTTATTTTACTCTCGCTGACGATCTATTTGACACAATCAACTTATAAGGCACTTATTTGTGTCGGTCTTATATACGCCATTAGTTCACTAGTAGAAATGACCAGATGACGTCTCGAAAGAGCGCCTTTTCACACGACGATACGCCATTTTTGTTTTCAAATTCGGGGAATGTACATTTAAGCCTGGAGTTTTAATTTCCTCGGAAAGTACCATAAAAATACTTGAGTAAAGTACAAGCACATGCTCAGAGAATGTACTGCAAATAAAGTAGAAATTTTCTAAACAATAGTACTTTAAGTACTACTGTTAGTACTAAACAGAAGTAAAGTACGAAACAGTAGTAAAGTACAAAACAATAGTAAAACTAAACAGTAGTACTTTAAGTACTGCTTAGAGTACTTCCTAACACTGCTTGTTTATTAGTTTTTTATATAAAAACGGTAGGGGAATTACTAATGTTTTTCGAACGATCTTCGAATATTTCAAGATCTGCTTATTCTCAGTTTAGGGAAGAAAGACAACCCAAAAAGTTCACCTTTACGTTGCCCTTTAGCACATGATTCATCGAGTACAGCACAAACTTCGGGAGCACTAGATGAACTTCAGAGCGGGTGTGCATTTTGTTGCCTCCTTTTAGCGAGGATGCAATGTGTACACCTCCTGTAGCGGGCGAGATTTCCCTACGTTCGGGAGGTGCGGGGACAAGCCCTTTCTTCAAATGGGTCGTCTCCTTGAGCTTCGGGACACAAAGAAACGGCAGTCTTCGGCGCGTTTCCGACAGTTACTCGGCCTCTCTCGCGTTGTGTGTGTCCGCTCCCCGCGGCACATAGCAGTGCTCTTGCGGTGAGGGGCTCGTGAAAATTTTGGGGGTTTCGGACTCTTCACACCACTGTCTTCCCACCCCTGCCTACCGCACATGCTTCCATCTCTTTGCAAATACCAGCTGATCTTTCAACCTCTTATCTCTTTTTGTCCAGGAATGTTTGTTGATAGGCAAAACAACCACTAAAATTCGAAAGTAGTTTGTCGTTTGAGCAAAAGTTACTTGAAAAAAGTAATTAAAGTAAATTACTAATTACTGAAACAAAAATGTTATTAAAAGTTACTAAACTACTCACAAAAGTAGTTAAATTGCAGTAACTTCAGTTGAATGGTTGAACTACGTGCAAGTCTGAAAATTATACAGACAAATTACACAGAAATATACATGAACGCGAAGAAAGGAAGGCCAAGAGAGGACAAAGAGCTGACTACCAACGGTGTTTTAGTGTAAACTTCTTCCTTGAGTGTCTGCAAACGTGCAAGAAAAAAGTTTACACTAAAATTCTGCTGTCATTAGCACCACACATTATATGACCGTTTGCGCTTTTTTATGCTGAATACGTTCTTTGGGGCACCCGATGTTGTCAACGTGACGGCATGAGCTCACAAGGAAAGGTGTAAATTTATCCGGCCTATATAGAAACGGGTAGATACACTGTTTTTACGATTTACAAACGAGACGTCATGACGCTCGTTCTCGACACATTCCCATTTGAGATGAACGTGTCCGTCACAATGATTGGTTCTTTGAAATCAGGCAAAATCACGTATATTTGTAAATTGCTGCAATATAGAAAAGAAATATTTGATAAGAAGTTCGCCGCCATTTTCGACATATATGTTTAAGAGCAACCATTTCTTAAAGATCACCCGGACGTTGTGTTCACTAAGGATATTCCACATAATTTGGATCCCGAAACAAATTGGCTAATTATTTTCGAAGACGTTCTCTCAAAATGGGACAAAACTGAAAAGGATATGCGAGTATTTTATAGGCGCTGCTCAGCACTATAACGCCTTAACCATTTTCATTGCTCAAAACATGTTTCACCAAGATTAGTACTTTCGAAAAATCAGCTCAAATTCTACGGCTCTAATATTATTCCGGTCGGTGGGGATTGTCGATCAACTCCAAGTGCTGTCTCAAAAGCTTTTCGGAGGGAAGAGAGGGCATGTCTTTCCGCGTATATATTCGGACAGGGTGTAAAACACTATTCAGTTACATCCTCATCGACCTGTAGCAAACTTGTCCATATAATTTCTTTGTGAGAACAAGGATCTTCCCATACGAGTGACCAAAAGTCGTCTACGACACGTTTTCATGATTAGTTTAAAGGGACATGCACAGTTTTTGCACCTGTTGTTCAAAGCTAAATCATCTAGACAAAGATAAGTCCTTCTTTGTGACGTCAAAAATGGACACCTAAACATCATTCGCAAAATTTGCTTAAAGGGGCTGTGCAACGGTTTTAACGTTGAAAGAATTGCCATACTGCATTTTTTATATTGTTCATGCAAGCCCAAGTGACCAAAAACGCGTCACCTTTCCCCGAAAAACTGCTATTCTGCTGCGTAATTGCAAGGCAAAAAACGAATTATTTGCCGATCTGCAGCCGCCCGTGGCGGCTACGGGAACTAAAATGACGGCGTCTCTGGAGGTACGCGGAAGTCAACAAACCCTGTCCCCCTCCGCTGCAGCACTCGCCGTCAGCCCCGTGACGAACCGTCCTTTGTGTCCATCGCTCACCGCGACCTTCGACGAGGCTAATCCATTCTAAGTCGTCAATCGCGGAGGAAGCGGCTGGGGTTTCTAAAGAGAGTGCCCAAGGGGAAACCACGTGAACCTCCAGAGTACGTCACTCGAAAGTCGCGTGGGGAGTTGAGAGGCACTGCGACCTTCGATTTGTTTCTTTTTTTTTAAATAAGAACTAGCGCTCGGAAGAAAATGCGGTTTTCTGTTTTTCGTTCCATAGGTGACGCAGATTAATTTCCGCAGTTAATTGACCAAAGTCTGAAAATTGTTGCACAGCCCCTTTAAACCTTT